>JAPVCB010000017.1:1520312-1557353 GCA_029606185.1 Paecilomyces formosus | reverse complement strand
TTTTTTTTTTTTTTTTTTTTTTTGTCGCCTGAACACCAAGGCCGATTGCCACCATGCTATACGACTACTCATCACTAAGCAGATGCGATGCGCGATGTGAGTCGGCAAGATGCGAGCTGTCCACGCACTTGGGACGGATGCGCCAGTTCAGTCACGGACCACCTGGTGCCACCTCAGGCAGCGTGGCTTTCCAACAAGTCCTTCAGCGCAGCACAGCCTTATTGGCGATCGCATTGCCGATGTGTTTTCCTCCCTCCACATAAGACTCTGATTTTACGTTCTCAGGGCCCTCTCCGGTGCTCAGTGCCCATACGGAGTCCGTAGGGCTTGACCCCGGTGGAGGCGCAAGGCTTGATGGCGTCCCTGACAGGATAACCTTATACAGTCCCGATCCACTGATTCTTCCATCGCGATCCAAGGTTTGCGGCGCCTCGAAAGGAAATCTGCCCGCACAGACGCTTCTGTCATCGTTCCAGATCATTGGGCCCGATTGTCGGTCTACAGTCGCTGCTTACAATGCCTCATAGGCTGGTGGCAACTGGTCCCTGCTGTCTTGTCACCAACCGGATGGTCCAGAACACACCGAGCTGATCCCCGTTTCGGGCAGGTCAACCGTGGCATATGTCAGGTACCCTGAAGCTTCCAGCATTCGGTGAAGCGCATCGACCTACAGGATCGCTGCCCTGGATCAGGCCGAAAGGTACGCTGCGGACATCCCGTCTCTCGGGATCCTTGAACTTGTTCACCCGCCATATTGCTCAGCGCTTGCTCAACACCCGGTACCTGGTCCAGACTCTTTACCCGGGCTTTTGGCCTCCACCTTATTCTATCATGGCGCTCAAGGCATCGTGAGTCTGTCTCCGCTGGCCCAGTCGGCTCTCCACCCCCATGTCCATTCCATGGATGTGTGCCTCATGAAGAGTTCTCTCTTATGGTCCACCCTGGCAGGTGTTTGATCGCCTTTCCCAGCGCATCCCAAAAGTTATAAAAAGGGTCCCAACTCCCTCCAGTCCTGGTCTTGTCTTTCTCCATCCACGAGAACAACAAACACTCTCTTATATAAATCAAAACACTTCCATTCTCTACTGTCCTTTGAAAGGTCAACACTTCCAGTCCTTACAACAACAACCACAACAATTTCCCACTTCGGTGTCATTCCCTCTTACCAAACACAAACCGTCAAGATGATGTTCTCCAAGATCCTCGGTCTTGCTACCGTCTTTGCTGGAGTTGCCTCCGCGCTCCCTGCTCCTGCTCCTGCTGCTGCTCAGATCATCCCCCGTTCCAGCAACGGAACCTCTTCTGGTCAGACCACCGGCGGTGGTGTCACCATTGTCAACAACCTGGGCCAAGACCTCTATGCCTGGTCTGTCTCCGACCAGGCGGATTCCACCATGCACACCCTCTCGGCCAACGGTGGCACCTACTCTGAGACCTGGCAGACCAACCCCAACGGCGGTGGTGTCTCCATCAAGCTTGCCACCGAGCCTGAGCAGACCGATGTCCTCCAGTACGAGTACACCCTCTCGAGTGACACCATCTTCTGGGATCTCTCTTGCATCAACATGGGTACCAGCTCCGAGTTCACCTCCAAGGGCTTCGCCGTCACCTCTGACGATGGCTCTTGCCCCACTGCCACCTGTGCTCCTGGCGACAAGGCTTGTGCCGATGCCTATCTGATCCCTACCGATGACCACGCCACTCACGGATGCCCTTCTCACGACAACTTCGTCCTGAACATCGGCAGCAACGGCAACTAAGAAAAGCCAAAAAAGAAAGCAAAACTTCAGATCGATTCCTGGTGAATCATCGATCATCCTGGGCTGATGATCATGATTTGAGAAGCGATCGCTGCTCACCGGATGAGCGCGTCACCACCCTCAACATGCAACCAGTGGTTGGCTGTTGTGAATCGACATCTGTGATGTCCTACGCGATACCCAGATGGGCGGTTTTCTGATTTGTTTTGACGATTAACGAGAATGGTGTAACGTGACTGTTGCCTCCGATGGCATGAATACCCTGGTCACAGGTGTTTTTCTTTTGATGAGAGTATAGGATGATTGATACCCCTGCGGATAGACGAGAAGGATATGCTCCAGCGAGCATATCCTCAGGAAAAGAAGAAAAACCACCACCAAAAAAAAAAGCTTTCTACCTGTCTATAGTGTTCATAGAATTGGAATTCCATCTCTTGTTCCTAAAAATTTCTCTCTTCCATCTGTAGATTCTACAATACTGTAGCCCGATTGAATACTGGCGCTTCCTTCCACACAACTTCTCTTTCTCTACTGCTACTGCTGACCGTGACAGGTACACACTTCTACATCGACTCGGCCCTTGTCTCCAGCCGTTATTCTTAATGGAGGAGGGGTTGAGGGGTGTGTTGTGGGGAGCGCAATCCACTCCGTCCCGTCCGGACGTTCTCGACCGCCGCCGAACCGAACTTCTACACTTTCCACACTGTCCACACTTTTCCCATCTCCAGTTCCAAACAGCAAAATTGTTCTTTGTTCGTTTCTCTCTCCACTTCCGTAACCCCCCCACCCACTGCGGCGCCGCCCACAAACCGTTTTGATCCGGACCTTAAGCTTGAACCGCGAAAAAATCCCGCTTTGCACTTACGACTCCCCAAGGCCCGGACGTGGATATGGAGGTGGACGTGGACAGTGGAGATCCGGGCTCCAGGCAATGAGTTCCTCTGCCTTGGCCGAGAAGAAGGCAGTCTTGAGACCGGTTGCTCTGTCTGGAATAGATTGTCTCCTACTGTCAGTCTGCCTTGCCGAAAGTGGGTGATGGTTTTGATTGTCAATGGAATTATCTAATATATTGGCTTACTGTTAACTGTGACTATTGCTATTACTCTATCACTATTGTTTTCTGCTGCAAGTCAGCCTCTAAGATAATGCTGATGACATGCAGCATCATCACCGTTACTTGACGGGGAAAAAGAGCGATGGATTTGTGACTATTACCCATGACTGATTTTTTCAGAGCAATCCTCTGCCCGATGGATTCCTTGTCCTCGAGACTGATTTCGCATTGGGTAGTTTTAGTCCATCGCAAGTGTAGGTGAGAGAATACATCAACGCACACGGTTAGTGCCAGCAATACACAATAACCCAAAGCACTCTATCGTATGCTTAAACACCATATACTCGTATCACATCCCAAAAAGTGATAGAAGCAAATACTTTATCTCTTTCAGAAATCAGATCGATCTCAGACTGCTCCCCGATCTGATTCTGATCTGATGGTGTGCGCTCTAGAATGCGCCTAGAGTCCCTAGACGCTTCCGGTTGCAGCTCCCCGAGGGCGCCAGCGCAAGGTACACGCAGCAGAAAGGTGGTAACTACCGCCGTAGTCTCGAGCAAGCGTTTTAGCTAAGCCAGAACTGATCAGATCCGGTTCTGGTACCTGACCCGGGATCGGACGGGTGTGAGCAGAAAACAACGCGTGGGCGCAACTTAGTTGCTCAACGAACAACGATTACTTGTTCACGCTGAATCCACTCGCTTGGGCAGACTGGCGGCGCACTGTCGTCTGAAAGTTTAACCCTCCAAGCGTGTGAGTTGTCAGAAAGGATAATGTCGATGACATCGATATTATCCGAGGCTCTATTAGTTACATACTAGCTAAGATGGATATTCGATGACTCAAGCCGATTTTCCGCGCGCTCGTATTCCTGTATAGCGTGTATACCCAATACTGCTCTACAAGAAGGAGGGGAGGTCGTGGATAAGCCGTCGCCACGTAAATCGCATCATCCCGCGACATCGGAACCTTGGGTGGTGGTTGTTAGAATTACAGTTTTTCTTTGCTTTTCAAGGATTTTCCTTCCATCGAATTTCATATTCTCAGTCTATGATTGGCTCGCTTATTCACCACACCATCGGCAGAAACCATTTCGGCCAATCAGCGAATGTCCCTGGATGCTCGTTCCTGATCCAGGTTTTTCTTTGACCATGACTTGGTTAATGTGCCGTCAGCCCGATCGAGGGGCAGGGTTGTTCTGTTCTTCTATGCTCGGAACAAGTTGGAGCCCTGGGGTGAGGGGTAACGGTAAGACGGTGCTCTATTCTGCTTACTCTGTATTCTGTTCTGCTTGCTCTGTTCTGGAGTGTGATGAGTTATGGTAATTACTTGCGAGATGGGGAATTTTCCGAATTTCATACATGATAATGCATTGTGCCTGCGTTCGCTACTTCTGACCAATCAACTCCATCGGGTGTAGAAGCCCTAAGCAAGCAGAGAGACCAATGACCATACAGACTGCCAACTTATCCTCGAGGGCTCCATCAATGAATGAATAATCAGTGCCTTCCACCCTCCGTCAGAATTTGCATTGCACACAGATGCAGATGCAGATAGAGAGCAAGTATTCGAGTAGACGGGATCCTCCTGCTCTTCCCGACGGAATCTAGAGCCGGATTGTCACGATTAACAGCAACGGGATTTCCCTGCGGTGTGATACCTGCTCGAGCGGGGAAGAGCATTGAGAAAATCAAGTTTGCGTCCTTCTTCATTGATGCTGAGTTGGTTTATTCCCTGTTATGTCGAGTGAGATCATGACATGACGGAGTATCTCCCTCTTCGTTCTCTTTCTGTCTTCCCCGCCGGGATATCAGCAGTACATAGACATAATCATTGGCAGGAAATTATTTTTCTCGTCTTGGATACACTGCGAGTCAAGGCATGCCATGCCATGCCATAGACATGTGCAATGCATGAAAGTGGACAGCAAGCCTAGCCTGGTCTTGACCATGCCATGCAGGGAGAAGAATAACATGTGATATTCTCAATTTATTACAGTAGACTGACAAAAACCAAGATCGCCACGAGCTTTCCTGCAGGGCCTGGACCTGGACCTGGATCTGTTCATATCATAATTCGTCCTCTAGCTTAGCTTAATTAGTCTCTGCTCTAATTTCTGGTTGACGTTTACGTCTGTTTTTCTTGAGTTGTAGACATCATATTCCGGTGTAGGAAGGTTTCCAGACTGTATACACTACACGGCTTCCAAAAATTTTCAGGGATGACAGTGTCACCCAATTATCGACCCTAGATCACTTCTAGAAAATGTTAATAGTTTGAAGTCCATTGAGTTCTGTTCGTCAGAAGGAGCCCATAACAGAGAGAACTAAAACAATAAAGGTCATGCTTATGAACGAAAAAAAAAAGAGAAAAGACGTCCGGGGGGTTCCCCGCTCGCTTTCCTTTTCTGCCCGATTGATGGCTACTTTTTCTTCGATGTTTTTCTTGTCTTGCTTCCCAACCAATGGACTATCAAGAAACACACTCAACGACTCCAGTATTTGCTCCGGTTTTTGACGCTCACGTGGGTATTTTGTCTTTTACGTTTACGTCTATCTTTCGAGAAAAATGCCCTCAAGTGAGAGTCGAGAACACTCTTAGTCTCGTTTTTCATATATAGGCGATTGGCTCTGTTTGGGGCAAATAAACTATGTACTTAGTAGAGCGGAGATAGAACGGGAGAAAGTGCAGACGATGTCCGTTTTCGGTAGCGTTTTGAACTGTGAAGTAACGGGTGTTAATAACTATTCATCCCACTGTGGATATCTCTCTGGTAGAAAGAGACTATTAACTAATAAATAGTATTACTTAATAATAAAGCTTATTTAATTGAAATAAGAGAACATACAGACAGTGGGTGGCGACTATATCTGGTAGTGGCAAGAGTCATCACCATTATGTATTATCCAAGAAATTGCTACATACCGGTTCTAGATGTGCAACAAAAACAAAAGATTGTCCAAAGAAACATATAGGGTATATCTAAAAACAAAGAAGTAGACATTAACGATTAGTTCTTCGACCGAGTGAGCTTATTCTTGACATTCCGGATTTTCTCCATCGTCCCATGCGATCGAATAGCTTTCAGCAGCATATACGCGACAATTCGGTAGATGATCGTACACACGCCCAGTGCCATGACGTTCATTGCAGCGTTCGAATCCAGGTTATAGAGCTGCAGAACCTGTTCGCCCGTATCAACGGGACAGTGGCCGTTTGGTAATCGCTCCGCAGTCGTGCAGGTGAACGTTTGGTGTCTCATCGAGTAGGGCGCCAGATTGGCGATGGAATACTTGATAGGAGAGAGATGGTTCACGCCCTGTAGGAAACCATTCAGGTTCAAGCTCATAATGCCCCCCATGATAGTGCAGATGGAGAGGAGGACTGAAGTGACGTTCACAGAGAACCCTGCATGGGAGAAGAGCGTGCAAAACATGATTCCCACAGACTCGCCGCAGTTGATGATGCAGAAGCAGTTGAAGGCGCAGATCAGGAACATTTTACCCGTTCTTTCAAGGTCGCACACCAGGGCGGCGAAGACACCGAAAATAAGCGACGAGATTATCTCAAACGGAAGCTCGAGTGTCGTATACTGCAAAATAAATGTTTCTGTCGAATAGCAGTTGTCTGCTTCCTCGCGGTAGAAGACGTCCCGCTCGTTCGGATATATAGCGATATTTTGAAGCATACCTTTGACATGCGTTAGCATACTGACTGATAGCCAATTATTCACTCTGTGGGTGTCACTCACCGACGAAGTAAAGCGCCGCAAACTCCTGGATGAATCCCATGCGCGATTGCACGGCTGGGTAGTCGTGCTTCAAGGGTGCGAAGAACAAGGCCATGATGATGGAAATTCCCGCCACTTGCATGATGCGAGCCATTACGAGCGGAGGCTGTCTCCAAAGGTTGATGGTGGATCGATGCAAGACCAAAGGGAAAGTAACTCTGAAGGGATGCATCTGTCTCTTGAGACTGCCCAGTTCAGCAGGGGTTGCAATCCGCGAGGTCTGCCGACCAAGGTTGTGAGGCAACTCGTTCCAATTGACAATAAGCTTCTCGACTTTCTCTCTGGTTTCAGCTTCACGGTCTTCCTGCTGAAGATCGACAGTGATGAGATCCAATACAAAGTCTGCAGGATTAGTAGTTTTAGGGCAGTCATATCCCAAAGACCCAAAATACGGCAGCATCTCTCTGCCGGTGCCCGCGTAAACGGGGTAGCCTCCCCTGGCAAGAAGAAGTATATTGTGAAAATGACCAAAGACATCGGATCGAGACTGGTGGATAGTCAGAATAAGCGTGCGCCCCTCTGCGGCTAAACCCCTCAAAACGTCAATGATCGAGGTAGCTGTAAATGCATCCAGACCGGAAGTCGGCTCGTCTAGAAGCAGTACTCTAGGATCGGTCAAGACCTGTATGGCGATACTAACTCTCCTCTTCTCACCACCACTAATGCCCTTGATCAGGTCGCTGCCAATTAGGTTATCCGCGCAGTCTTTCAGACCCATCTTCAGTAGGATTTCCTCTGCACGCTGATTCTTCTCTGTCCGTGACATCCACGATGGAAGCCTCAGACCAGCCGCAAATCGAAGGCTTTCTCGGACGGTGAGCGACGGCATCAGGGCATCATCGTCCTGCGTCACGAATGAAGTGACCGACCTGATGACGCTCTCTGAAGGTACCGCACCATTGTACAGCATGTCTCCATGCAACCGATACTGCGTCCCCAAATTCCCATGGAGTCTCCGCGCGATCGAGTTCAACAGCGAGGTTTTGCCACTTCCAGAAGGGCCCATTATCACGTTCAATTCCCCAGGCCTGAACTCAGCGGTAATAGGCCTCAAAACCTGCAGAGTACGGGTCCTTCGACCAAGCAAGTCTCTTTTCCTTATCTCCATAGCATATTTGTCGAGTGAGATTGCGACTCTGCGAACCTCTTCTGCTGAACGGGCTGTGATCTTTTCCTTGCCAGCCGACATATCGATATCTGCTTTTCGTGCCTGGGCAACACCGATGCCAAAGCGATTGTACTGCAAGAGCAGACCTGCAAGTAAGTAAAAGCCGATAACAAATGCAACTAGGACGATGATTGGTCGCCATATCCAGTTGTTTGGCATACCAAGACTTTCCATAATGAAGCGTCCCGTGTACTCCTTGCATGCCGGGTCTGTCGGATCTTTCGAGTATGGGCAGTCGTAGAAATGCCCCCATGGAGGACCGTTGACTCCCATGAATTCGTTGGCACAAAGTGCGCCGAACGTGTAAAATGTATATGCAGTCCACTTCAGCCATCTGACATAGACGGGAATCTGGTGCGACTGGACAAAATAACCACATGCAAACGACTGAAGCGTAAACGAGAGATTACCAACCAAACTTGCTCCAGGGAAACTTCTCGCAACACCAATGGCGACAGCAGCGAAGGTCACCGCGATATAGTGCGTAAGCAAGGTAAGACAGAAGAAAATGAAAAATTGGCCCGCATCCAAGCGATATCCTACCATGAAGTAAAAGATCACCGAGAATAATAGGGGAACTGGGAGGTCTTCAAGTGGAAGACGTGCTGCCCTTCTACTTAGTAGAAAAGCTGGCACCCCGACCACGCCCTCATTTCGTTCCCGATCAAAGAGCTGGATATCAATCGTAAGGCGAAACGTCTCGTAAAGGAGAATAAGATAACCGTTCAGGCTGCTGGCGGTATACAAGCTTCCTTCACGGGAGCGGATACCAGCCTGGCTCTCATCAAGCTGCAGAAAGATCCAGCCGTTGATGACGGCCATCCCTACGGCCTCGAGCAAACTCCCGGCAACACCAAGAGGATCGCGGATAGTAGTTATGAATGTGCGCGAGGTCAACACGCGGAATTGTCGACCAAATGATACGCCTTTGGGAACCACTACTGGAACACGCTGGTCTCCTGCATAAAGACTTGCAGAAGGCTGCGTCTTCTCATCCTCCGCTTTTCTTGCGGTCCTGTCAGCCCATGAACTTGTCAAGAAATCAACTCGCGCCTTCGACGCTGCCTCTAGTTCAGGTGATCGGTTATCAAGGGCAGCCAGATCGATGAGGAATTCTGCTGGGTTGACAAAAGGAGGCAACTCGTAACCACAACTCTCGAAGTATGACACTGAGTCTTTCACAGGTCCACTGTACAGCACCGAACCGCGAGCCAGGAGAATCACGTTGTCGAAAAGATCCCATATCTCCGAGCGAGGGGCATGGATTGAGACTATCACTGTTCTCCCAGCTTGCGCCAATCTCTTCAGCGTTCGAATTATTTGGAAAGCGCTTGTCGCATCCAGTCCTAGATAGCAGAGTCAATTGGAGGTACTATATCTCCCTTGAGATCCTACATACCAGTAGTCGGTTCATCACAGAACAGCACTGATGGATTCGCCAGCATCTGCACACCAATGCTCGTTCTTCTTTTCTCTCCACCACTGCATCCCTTGTGCATGTTGTTTCCGATTCGCGTATCAGCGCATTCTTTCAACCCAAGTTCCAATATGACCTGCTCCACGATACTACGTCGCTCCTCCTCCGTAGCCGGTGGTGGCAGCCGGAGATCTGCAGAGTACTGTAGGGTTTCTCTGACCGTTAATGTTGGGATCAGGATGTCCTGCTGCATAACGTATGCATTGCTTATGTGATCGATATCCGCATCACCGTTGAATGTCGTAGCGCCCGATATCTTCAATTTATTCGATCCCATCCTCTTGGCCATCACGTTCAGAAGCGACGTCTTTCCAGAACCACTGCTCCCAATAATCGCGGTCAGACTGCCGCTTGGCATGTCCGCATTGACGCCATTGAGGATGGTTTTTGTTGTCTCCGGCAGTGACTTTCCCTGGAGACGACTCCATAGCTGTGAGGGAGGCGTCTCCCACACTGGAGGCGCTGTGTCGAGAGATACGGACAGATCTCGAACGTGTACATCTACCGGGTTCACCGCACGGAAGTTGAGGTTGGTCTCAGCTTCCTGGGCATTTCCCACGATCAGCGCGGGGCCCTCATGGACGTTATCCCCGGAAAGCTTCTCCTGGCCCATGGTGGGCTAAGTAACCTTCAATGGGCGTTTAGCGCACAGGTTCAGAGCCGCATCGTCGTCTCCGCAATCAGTGGCAACAAATAATGAGAACCAAGAGAAAAGAGTGATGCTGAGCCTAATGTATTATATCTTCTAGCTAACGGGAAATTGCCGGCAGTTCAATGAGCGCCGGAGAAGATAATGATGGAGTGCAAAAAGCTAAGTGGTGGCTCACGGCCTCACTCGGTCAATCAATCCATCAATTGATGATTAGGGCGCAGGGGCAGCCTAAATAAGAGTATTGCCCATCGTTTAACTGTTCTCCTGGGTGGGGAGAGACAGGTCTCAAAAGGATGCACGCGAGGGACATCAAACGTGGAGCTTGTGAAGATCGAATTCGCCATGGCCGGAGAATAGCTAGTAATAATAACCATCCGCCTGGATTCTGGAGGGTCGCATACAGCCCCGACGGACCAGTGGATGGCCGCAGTCGACGTCCACCGTTTCTCGATCCTTCGGGGCTATAAACCCCTAGACACCTCGCTTGGAGGTCGCCGGGAACCTAAACGAGGCGCTATCTTTGGTATCGAGCACGCCAAGGCGTCGCTACCCCGTCACAGCCGCTCGCCTCGCGATGGTGAACTTTGAAAAAAGCTTGGCTGATCAGGGAGGTATATTGGGCCATAGTCAAGTCGCTTAATTGTGCCCGCCGGCGAGGTGAGGTTCGTACAACGTGTGTTCTCGAAGCCTTGTCGCGGCAAGGGATCGCAGTTAGATAAGGCGAAGACAAGCAACTTTAACCCGATGGGGCTGTTGTAGCCATATGGACTGACATCGGGGCTCCATAATCGATCCTGCTGACGTCTCCTTGGGTACTATCCATCTCGACTGAAACGTAGACAATACTGCTTATTATTATCATTGTGGTCGAATCCCCGGGCTCATTATAATATCCATTAAACAATATATGTGACTAACAGACAAAGGTTATGCGAGCATGTCGTTGATGCGCCATGCAGACAGTCAAAGGTCCCTAGAGGCGCTATAGCATCAAGTTAGCATTATTCAATTCGGTAATACATCCGAGTCTCGAACGTTACGCACGGCCTGCCCGGTAAACTCGTAAGCTTCGAGTTCCGACCGCTTTCTCGGCATCCTGAACAATTAAGAAACCACTAGTTACCGATGCTAGATTCTTCACGTAGAGAGACCGGGAACAGGGGACAAGATGCCATCGTCCCATCCATGAAAGGACTGGGGAATAATCTTCACGTGCGAGTTCAACTGGTCCTACTCAGACTTGGTTAGCTTCATCTCGGTCTGGCCGTGGGTAATCACCGTTATCGATTCGCGTTATGCCCTAAATTTGAAGTTACTTCTTCAGACACGGAGCACCGCAATCCAACTCTTGGCCTGTGGGGTGTCTTTCTGCTTGATGTCTCTAAATGTAAAAGATTCCATATAATGTGTGAAGAAATACACGTTAGATTAGATAAGATCATTGACAGGAGAGCCTAAACGGCAACAGGGATACGGTATACATAGTTTTACAACTCATGAGGTGTCTCAATTATCTAGTATTTTCCGGATGGCCGCACCTGTGTCAACTCCAATCCCCCCACCACCTCCATAACCCATACTTATCCATGTTCAAACCAACATACCGAACACCACCAATAGTTCCGCATATATACCATCATATGAATACAAATATACCAGTCGGAGAGTGTTTCCTTGACATTGAAACAGCAGTAAAAGGTAGGAAAACCGTAGAGTACAACATGAATAAATGGCGGTTAAATGGAAACATATAGACACAATCGAAGAAAAGACGTAGACATCATTAAGTTGCAAGGGCAACTGACTTTTCGATCACCCCCAAATACACCAATAGACGCCCGCAGTTTCCTACCGGGGACCTCGTAGCTCGACCCTCATAACAGCAAAGAAAGCCCATGCACTGTTCCCCTCGCCCCATTTTGATCAGCGCCAGGCGACGAAAATCAGAAACGTGTGCCCCTAGGAGTGTCCAAATGGACCCCATCTCCGACGATGAAACCAAGGAGAGATTGCACATTGGTAAATATGAAAAGGTCCGCTGTGGCTATCAGACACAACAACAGAGAAGGCTCATATCCTTTCATGTAATCAAAAAGTCCATGTGCATTTTGTTGATGATCTTTTCCCAGTCCCAGCTATCCTCAATGTTTGTGTCCATGACCTCCCAGACTTTCTTCACAACGGTAAGCGCCGGTTCGATATTGCGCAGGTTTGAATACGCTCTCAAGGTGTCAAATCCTGCCATCACTCTCTCACGCTGCCTTTCCAAGAAAGAAGCGCAGCCAAGGAGGAATAGCGGCATCAGCATGATACTATAAGCTCCCGCATCCAGAGGCAGCTGGTCCAGAAAAGCCAGACCGTCGTCCACGACCTGGCTGATCTTTTCACTAGGCCGTGAAGGACGAATTGTACGGTAAAGATAAACCCAGGTCGATTGGCGGTACAGCTGAGCTGCATACCAATTGGCTGTCTCAGGGGGGTATGAGGGTTCCCAAACACGGAGCGCGGAGTCGATACGAACAGCTTCGCTCAAAGTCTCATAGTCTATTGCGGGCTCGTATCCTTCGTTGTGTCTCTGCCGGATCCTGTCTCGTATTTTTGTGATCTCGGAGATGTGACTAAAGAGGCCATCGAAGATGCCTAGGAACACACCTGCTTGCGGTTGAGGGACGAAGTCGGGGAGGCGGAGGTCGCCAATGGCATGTACGGGACGTCGGTCCAAGCAAGTCAGGGAGTTTGAGATCTCATGATACTGGAAGAATTCGATGATGAATTGGCGAAATTTCTCATTCCTTGGTGTCTGAGTGACCAGCAAGTAGCGTGCGGCGTCCATATGAGACCTGTATTCTCCATTGGTCTCTCCCTCACAGATCGTGTTCAGACAAAGCGCGAGAGTAGAAGCAATGATAGGATCCTCGATCAGGAGTTCAGGCTCTTTCACATTCGAGGATGTTGTGTTGATGTTTTCACGCAAGTCTGTAATAGCGCGGTCGAAGTGATAATGCTTGCGCTCCTTGAATCTAGGCTCAGGTTCCAGAGCTGACAGATGAGACCCGGACAGACACATAAGAGAGTGCATGAGACCCCTGTGCTGCGTTGCCATGGGCAGCAATATCTCTTTGAACGGATTTGAATCGTCATTGATTAACGTCAAGACTCGACTGAAGTCATAAACAAAGTGGTCCAGAAACCTGCGATCAACGTCCGTCTCGATGCCATCGATAAGGAAAGGTAGGCCTCGAGGAACTGCAGTGAGAGAGGTTCTTCGAACAGCTTGGAGTAGATTAGTGACCCGTCCCGGGTAGGCGGCGTTCTCGAGGGCACTCATACCATCTTCTATCTTCTGTTTGCCACTCTTCCATATCTCTTTAGGAGGATAGCCCTCGCAGACCACTGCATTTTTCTGGCAGTTCAAGCAAGCAGGCTTCGTCTCATCACACTTCTTCTTCCTGCGCCGACACGTTATACACCCCGTCTTAGATCTGCCCTTCGCGATCTTGGCCTGCCCTCCTGGCACTGGCAATGGGTGCTTGCGTGGTCTTCCTCGTTTCCGTGGAACGTTGACGGGAGCGCCCGCGCTGCTGGAAGGCTCCGCCTGGTCCACCGGTTCGGATGGCTTGATCGCATCCAGACCTTCTGCGCCCTCATCAAGTTCTTCCACCTTTGGTATCACATCTTGCATTGAGATGTCTGCATCTCTGGCCGAGATCACCGTGAATCGAAAGGCCGTGGAGGACTGCGCGGGCTCAGAGCGGCGTCGTGCACCTGCTCCTGGCTTATGAGGCGCAGAGTCGGTCGCAGGACCGTGGCCTGGCTGCGATTCCGCCCGCGGACTGCCCAGGTCATCCGAATTGTAATCAGTCGTGACGCTTGCGCCGTGAGACTGGCTGTCGTCGGTCGACGAGGGCGTCTCGGGCATGGCAGCGGGGCCGCTCAGCGTCAGGGAGGAGAATGTGGAGTCGTGCTGCTCGAACTCGACGGGAAAAGGAAGAGAGCCATGGCTGTCAATACGCGGAGGAAGCACGAAACTCGAACTGTGCTGCATTGACGAAGCTGAATCCCCAGCGTCCGGGAACACCACGGACACCGTGGGAGAAGTGGTGAAGAGCTGGTTAAATGAGGGAGTCCCTGTTCGCGCCCTCAGTGTTTTGGAGCGGGGGCGCAAAACCGAACTCTAAGAAATAGTGCGTCAGCTGGAGATCGAGTCGGCCACCTCAGGCCACTTCTCATGCGCCGGCCAGAAGATAAACAATGCTAGTCTATTAATGCTCTCTCGACGGAGTGATGGCCAGCTCTCTTTGCCGGAGCTAAGAGAGCATGCGGGGAAGCCCAGCTGGACGCCGTCGACGGCAGTGACAGCAGATGGTCTGAGAGGAGGACGGAGGAGAGAGACACTCAGTCACTCGAGGCCAGAGAGCAATGCAACAACGATGGCGACTAGCGAGTGCTCAAGGTGAGTGACTCGTACTGGGTCCAGCTAGCTGGGATATCTCTACTCCAGATGGCCTTCTGGACGAATCGATGGCGGCGTCAAGAGTCCAGAGAAGCGGACGCACACCCCTGGGACTTGGGATCAGTACTGATGATATCGATAGCAGATAGGATGTCTAGCCCTTGACCATGGAAAAGGCAAAGGGGGAGACGATCAGACGTGCGAGCTATATTGGCTTAGGGAGTGGCACCAGGAACAGAGCGGACAGGTGGTGGCAGAGGATTTCGCTATATCTACGTTGTCCGGAGCCAGGGCTGCCTGGGTCATCAGGTATTTATCCCAACTGCCTTTCTTCTTGTGCAGGAATCTATTGGTATGTTCTGCGGCGTCTTGTTAGGGACTGAAATCGGGCGGGCCGGTGTCTTGCACCCCTCAGCAGGCTAACTACGTCTCCGGCACCATACCATACATCTGCTAGAGGTTCTGCTCGAAAGCCATAATACTCGCCTTCGCATTGGGCCATGCCCCGCTCCTTTTGCCTTCGTTCACGCGATGCTAGTCCGCTTGATCTGTGTACGAAAAGGTGGAGGTCTCTAGTCAACGAACTTTGAACTTAGATTCTACCAGTGATCTTTGCGATTTCAACACTCTGTCCTGCCTGGCTGTCTGGATTCTGTCCCCACTCAACTGCATGTCTATCTTAATGGATGAACGGTTTCCATAGCAGTTACACGGCGTTCATGCTCCCATCTCGGTCCTTTCCGGTGGGCCTCTCGCCAGGATTGTCCATGCGCTGTCCATATCCATGATGCTGACGACCTGGGGAAGTGGACCAGGGTCTCTTCTGGCACGGACACTCGCTGCCATACTCTAGTCGCGGCTGGAAGAAGAAGCTATGACGGATTCACATTGCTCTGCTGCCCTCGATCGTGACGTGAGAAACGCCCCATCTGAAGTGAGAATACGTTATGACCAGATCGTATCAATGGCCGCAGTCTGGTTTGGTCGCCTTGCCTTCCACAATGGTCGCCATTGGGCGGGTTTACGTGACAGACAGAATAGCAGAGGCCGGTTCTGCGGTTCAGGACGCGCCGACCCTTGTCGCACGACTCCACAAGACTTGTAAAGCGTCGTTAGTCTATCGAGATCTGCCGCGCACAACTGAGGAAAGGAAATTAAGTCGTGAAGGATCAATGCGTAAACTCCCTGGTGTGCTCTAGAACTCCGCAGCTACACCGAAAACATGTACTATATGTCCACTATAGATATATCTACCTACTCGAGGGCCACACGCTGCACGGCTTCTGCTGGATTCCACCCAGGATGGCTGCTCCCGGCAGTTCGAAGCGTCTGTATATCGATCCGCTACGTGGAACCTCTTAACCGCTTAGGTGAATGACTGCTTTTGCGAACCGAACTGCGGGGTGCTCTAGTGTCTCTTGACATCGCGGCTTCGGATCATCCATATTGCTACCTCGAAGCGCCGGCTGCTGCTGAGCCTCGAGCAGACTTGAGGATTATGTGGAGACTGATCTGCCTTGCTACGTTCGATCGCCCAGCAGTCGCACAGGATTTCGGTTGATCCGTTATACATTCTGGCTTGTTGGCCAGGCAAGATAGTCCGCTGTCTGCATACCCCGGACTCGAAAAAACAGCGAACGCCAGCCACAGGAACCAAGCGCAACAGGGGGTCCTGAATTTGAAGCAAGTTATCCGAACTGATTCAGCGCGCAACTTGGCCAGCTTGGGTGTACCATATTGAGAGCGCACCCTCTGTTTGTGGGAAAACCGCCTGGGCCACTACCACTAAAATACAGTGGCCCTGCCTACCATTCCAGTATAGGTAGAGTCTAGTCTGTGAGGCATGCATCGAATAAGCTTGGGTAATAGCCGAAAAAGTCTCAAACCGCTAGTCTGGTGGTGCTTCTCAAGTGCCGACCGACCCTAGCCGGCCGAGTGTGAAACAACAGTGCTAATCGTTATTATTACCAGGGACAGGAGTGCTGGAATCGAGCTGCGCATTATTACAGAATACGGAGTAAATAAGCCTTTCGATCTTGCTACAGCGTCGAGAAGCTTTCTGTTGTCTTTATTCGCTCGTTTTAACACTTGCGAGCCGCAGCAAGCATATTTCTATATTCCAGAACCGGCGTGGAGACCCAGCCGTTCATCGAGCACGACCCCCACGCCGCCAACATTGGCACTTATTCTTTACTTGCAGTCAGCCGCAGAGGCTCCAGGGGGATTATTTTCGGCAGTACTATTTCCTTAGCTGGCGACAGGGGCTCAACAATTGTTAAAATAGGCCAGATCCCACGAAGGGAAAGGAACAGAGTGCCCCAGTGCAGGGGGTTCCTGGTTGACAGGCGTTGCAAATTGGGCAAGATTCACACCCTCACGGTTCCAAGAAATGCCACTACTATTACTACTAGTAGTGGTATTATGATAAGTAATACACCATATCGGATACCAGGCCAGCCGTGGTTGCGCTATACAACATGTCTCCCGGTGGGTTCTTCTTGTACCCCTTCACAGAAGCAGTCCCATCGCTGCGATTTCTTGGGAACATATACTTCTCTTTTTGAGGCTTTTATAGTTAAGATGCTCCACCATCGAAAGTTATCCGCCCGGAGCGGCACACCCGTGGTACCCAGGCGGCCCTTCCCGCATCTCGCACGGTGCCAGCCAGCGGTCCGCGAGATGTCACTGCACTAAAATGAATCTACTGCCATACTGTGCAGCTAGATTTCTCTCTATATTATCTAATTACCGGAAGCCAAGACTGTTTACCCAGAATCACTCCTCACCGGAGTAGCGCAGATAGTTGCATCGATTTACTCTAGCCACTCCGCTTCTAGCTGCGATCTAAAAGGAGGAGGCCGCCTTAGTTGGTTTCTGTTCCGTACTCGAGCCGGCTCAAACTTGATTCCAATAATACAGTCGCAAGATCGCCATTGGATTCTCTTGACGCAAGATGCTGCAGATCGCCACTCCCAATCCGTCACTATCTTCGAATCTCATTATGTGCCGTCTTCCCCCCCGGATTTCATGCCTGGCCAAGTTTCCAGAAGTTGTCTGTGGCCTATCGGGCTAGCAATCCTTGCTGCGGAACAAAACAGATCATGTGGTTCTCACACGAGGCAGTCCAGACACATCCCGTTTTCGACGGGATTGCCAATGACACGGCGGTGATAGATATCTGCAGGCAACAGACCGCTCGTCATCCTCCGATGTTGTCTGTTATGAAGTGGTTCCATAAGAGTTTAGTTACATCCATCTGAAAGGCCGCGTGGAGTCTGTGGCCGAGTCTTACTCTATGGGGAGTGTCTTACACCATCATACCTGGGCGCATCGTCGACAGCTGTAACGTTTTGTAGAAAACGGAGCTCTCAACAGTCCGAAGTCCCGTTCGTGTTCACGTACTCCGTAACACACGCTTAGTTTAAGGCGATCGGTCTCCGTGAAATCACAGCCAGTCGAATCGTCAACCAGAGCCATCTCCTCGCTTCGGAATCTTTACATGCGGTCCTATGTCACATTTGCGGCGCATATTAAACTTCGAAGGCCTCCGATACTGTGGAGATTGTCCCTCTCTCGGCCCTCGCCTCTCTTCCTCCCGGCTCTCCGCGAGATCATCTGGACAGCGCCTAAAGTTTATTGGGGGCGTAGAGCTGAAGCTGATGGTGACCATAAGCTTAGCTGCCCATTACTTCATCCTGCAGTCTCATGCCTTGGCCATACATTGGATCTTGTCTGTTCTCCTTGTGCCGACGATCTTGCTGACGCGTTGTGAATCATAAAAACTTTGTCAGTGCCCAATTATAGACTATGTTCATCACCATCGTATCCAAAGGAGATTCCAGTGCGATCATCGCGGGCTCCAGCATTCCATGAAGGGATCTTCTTGTCCTCCGATGGGAATTTCCAGCAACACGCATATTGAAACTGGAGTCGCACTGGGAGGACTAATACAATAATATCGCCAAAAAGTCCTATCTACCCCGCATTGTTTTCACAAGGAAATTTTCCGAATACATACCTTGCATGCAGTACAACGTAGCACAAACTTGCCCTGGAAAAAGGAAACATACAGCATAAGCGCGAGATTCCCCGCGTCTTCCCCATATGCTCTGTGTGTCGCACAGATGCGCTAAAAGTGTCTACATATGTACGATAAGGGAGGAAAATCCGGTGGAGACCGATCTGTATACGGCACATACTACCAACCGCCGTGAACTTTCCGTTTTTGGAAAACATGATGCTAATATTGTGATAAATATATACGGATCATATACAGTGGTCTATATTTCTTTCAACAAAGCACAGTCACTAAGAAAACCCCAGCAGTGTTCGCTGTTCCATTCCCACGAATCCTGAGAGAATTTCGGCGAACTCGTTGCCGATGCGTCTTTCAGGAAGATACAATCATACCCCTTGCTGAACGCATCTACTAATGTTCCACCAACACACTGATCTGTATTGACTCCAGCAAATAGCAATGTCGTGATGCCTTCTTTTTCTAAATAAACTTCCATGTCCGTTCCAGAACCCCACAGTGCAGACATGCGATTCTTATGTATCCAAACGTCAGGCATGGATGACCGTTTTGCACCTTCGAGATAGGCGACATCCAGAGGGGGATACAGGGCCGTATTCCATGCATCTCGCATTAGCACCCGACCCGCTTCGACCGTGGTACCATCAGATAACTGGATTGGTCCCATATCCGCTCCCAGACCCTTGTATACGTTCGGGTTTTTCCTCTTCTTGGTACTGTTTGGAGTGGCCTCAAAAACTCCAAAAGCCCTCGCCACACCTGGTGGCATGGACTTGACTTCATCATCGGTGAGACCCCAATTCACCCAGAGAATGCGAATACCCTTCTCTCGTGCGGCGGGGATTCCTATGTCCATGAGCGCCTTGGCTGCAGCCAGACCTGTGCTCTCAGTGGGTCGACCCAGTTCAGGTGAGAGGAAGAAGTTCTGCATGTCGATGATAACGAGGGCGGTTTTCTCAGGTGCCAAGCGCAGAGGGTTCGTGGTCGTCTTCAAAGTGGTTGCATTGGAAGACTGGCCACGTGTGAGATCGATAATTCCGGTGTCAGGTTCATAGATCCAGTAGTTCGTTGGATTTGTGCCGATTTGAGTCGGCCTGCTGGTACTCGGATCGATCTCGGTGCCGTTTGTCGCCATTGTTGCTGTTTGGGATACACTGGCCTGGATCTCAGAATTCCGTACACTGTGTCTCAGCAGGATTTGTTGATTGTTTAATTGACAGTATCGAATCTTAAGCAATGTCCCATTGATAGCTCTGCTGATATCTGACTTCGCTTGTAACCAACCTCTGGGCAGCTTCGGCCGCGAGCGTACAGTTTCACTGCTGCCATAGATAAAGACATGGTGGGGTTATCAAGCTTATCTCCCCCGCGGAAATATATTCGTTGAAGCTGGCTCGCAACCAGTGCACATTATCTTCTTATTCCTTATCTAGTTCTCATCCAGCTGCCTCATGTGGCAGGTGATCACCGTTGTCGGCCTTATCAAGCCTGGCTTATCACATTCACCCCGCATTTACGGCCTGTTGGGGACATTGCGGCCTCAAACAATTCGATTTAGCCGAGTTTACTATGAAGTAAACTACTGTTCTGGTTGCTTAGAATGGTGCGAAGTCCTATACAATTTCAAAATAACTGCTGTTTCTCTTCTGTGGATAATCGTACCGGTTGATATCCTGATAGAGAATGTGCTCTTACGCAGCTCGTTGTCTCGATTTACGATGTTTAATTGCTTCTTGTATTTGGAGGTAAATGGGAATAGTATCAAAATAGAATGATGATCCCGTTTTCACTTGCTTGCTCGCTGTCTCCGTCTATGCCTTGGAAGATCATAACAGTCCTTGCAGTTTCTCGTCTCTGCTATCTCTTATTTCTGAGGTCTGGCATATTGATGTCATTTCCCAGTAATCATCTGTTTCCTTGACGTCTTTCGTTATTATGATTCGCATGTGATGGGAGACGAAAATGCCTGCTTCGAGAAGTATTCCAAGTCAGCATTTCCTCTCAAATGCTAGAGTCAGGGTATTGATACACCTACTTTCCTGAAAATGAGATCTTTCCCATGTGTCATTAGCATGCTTCATAGGCCTATCTTGATGGCTTTTCTTTTATGCAAATGAACAGAGTTTTTGACACACTGCACCTCTCTTCTCTCGCTAACATCAATTAAGAAGTCAAGAACCTGTCCTTTCCAATAAACCATTCTGATCAGAGCAAAGGCCAGCACCCATCTGCAACTCATACTATGCAGAGGTCAGGAGGGAAATCCATACTGTGCCATCAGCGCTGTGTGCCTGGTTGGCAGACACCGCCTTAGTATAACAAGGCGCTCTTGCTCCAGATGAGCTCTCTCTGGAGGACCATACCGCCTACTTAACTCCGTGAGCATTCACAATAACATGGCGTGAATTAATGTGTTTATCTCCGGAGGTATTGCTCCGGTGTTTGCTGTCTCGTGAGGACGCGTTCTTTATCCTCACTTCGACTCTCTCCCTCCCTTTTCATCATTCCCTTCCATCTTCACCTCCTTACGTATCACTCGTTCATCGTTTCCAGTCACTTGTTCATCGAAGCTCGGATCTAGCCATCGTTTTATCGTTTCTGAATGTCCCCTTGAAGAGATGAAAGCCAATATGCACAACCATCTCTTCCTGGGACTCCTCCTGGCCTTGCTTGCCACTCTTGGTTCAGGAGGGAATCTCTCCAAGTGGTAGGTCACTGCCCTTCTAGCATCTCTTTCGCTACATAAGCCTTCATGGCTTTTTCTTTATGTTGCATTCCCTCTAGGAACAGCGTGGTACTACATTTCCCTCTCAGGGGCAGTCACCTATGTGATCTGTATGCTGCTGGCAGTCTTGGCTGCTGGACTAGAAGGGAGCGTCTGAACCTCGATATCATTGAGAAGGTCTTGTGAACATCAGGCTCTTGGTTTCCATATTACTCACTCTATACCTGATAGGTCTCCAGCCATCAACTGGAATTCCACTAGCACTGCTCCCTTGAAGGATACATACACTTCAATCTCGAATGTGTCCCTTACTGCCCCGGTTGTTCTTACTCATGTTGCTACGGCTGTCGAAACGATTACTCTTATGAGTCCGGTCACTATCACGGCTATGACTACTGTTACAGACACTGTTACATTCCCTCTGACTACGGTGTTTGTGACTTTTACTGTGGTCGACCCTACTTTGGGGTGTGTTATTCCCTTGCCAACTGCACCAGGTAATGCCACAGGGGCCTCCAGCGACATCTCCACTTCGTCTAGTAAAGATTCCACCGTGACAAGCTTCTCTACCTCTACCGAGACCATTCAGATCATTTCTGCTCCCAAGTTGTCCTCAGTCTCTGAGGTGACAGGCGTTGCTCCCTGTGATTCACCCAGCAGTGACCACCAGACTGTAACCCAGCCCTCGGAGACTTCCTCAATCGACATGGCGGCCACTTCAACAAAGACCATAACTGTTTGGCCTGTTCCAGAGGATCCAACTTCAACTAAACAGACAACGACTAGTGTTACTTCTACCGTCGTGCATGTCGTTACGGACACTTTGATACCTGTTCCTGAATCGAGTACGAGCACCGCAAAGAAGTCAGCTACGCTCCGATCCGCTGCGCTCAATACTAGCTACCAGAACGTGACCTACACCTCGAGTGCAAGCTCTCTCTCGGCGTCTATTTTCACTCCTTTCCGTTCCATTATATCTCGTTCTCTTCCGGCCGCCAATCGTACCATGCGTGTGAGACAGATGCCGAAGCGCGAGGTTGGTACATGGACCACCGCGGTAATCAACGGAGAGACTGTTTCATGGGAAAAGAAATATAGCCTTCAGACACCTGGCTTGAGTCCTATCACTGGAAAGAACCCTGGCGGTCCTGCTATCTCCACTAAGGGGATCATCCCGTCTTCCATAACGGTGTCTGAATCAGCGACAGGCTCTCCTGTCATTCCGACGTCTCCACTGACTCCGTGTGCTGAAGTCGCAGATTTCAAGATTAACGTAAGTGGAATAGTAATACCATCATAGTCGAATATATCTCTGACTCTGAGCAGTTTGATGCACTTCCCGCTCCGCCTGCGCCCGAACTTTTTCCTCCAATCTCCAACCCATATGACCACTTCTTCTTCGTCACCTCTGGTTGGTCCTATGGCACATCGTTTGGAGGCTACAGTCCGGCCTCTCCTCCATACCTGGCGGTCCACCAGCAATCCCCCTCCCTGGGAACATATGGTGACGCGGCGTTTTCAGTTGGCCCACGACTTGCGGATGACAGGTTCTGGTTCAACGCTTCGTCCTTATACTTCGGCTGCGTCGGCCCAGAATTAGCATACTGTGAAGTCACGGTGTCCGCATTCAAGTATTCGCCTCAGGCCGCTGCTGAGTACAAGGCTCTTCAACACATTTACTTCATACCAGCTTGTTCTAAGACCCATGATTGCCCACTGCCCCAGCTTCTCCTCGATTCGGAGTCTAAGGGCCTGACTGGTATGGTGTTCAGCGCAACAGTCGCCAATATCTCTGTTCCTTGGGTAATCGATGACATCCGGCTTGGTTGGTACAATGACACCTGTGCCGCTGGAGAAATCCGCGCCCATTCTATGTAGTCTATCTCGTGATGGGCAATCCGAGGATCATGCACTGTATTCACAGTGATTGAAAAAAAGAAAAACAATAAAAAGAAATGCATGTTGTGGTGGAACGAAATGAAATGCTGAAACTGATCAATCTCGATGGATTCATTTACGCCTGGCAAATACCTTATATCTGTAATTAACTACGGGATATAAAGTGGACCGGGCCTGTATTCTAGTCGTCGAATGAAAAAAGAAAAGAACAACTTCATATGAAAGCGGATATCGATTAAATTAATATAGTCTCCTCGATACTTTTTCTAGGTCTAGAGCGCAGCTTGGTAGACCATATGGTTGGATACATCGTAGGTTGTGATGATAAATAGTAAATAGAGCGACAGAAATCCTGTCGTTCTCGTAATTGGCGTTAGTCTCCTAGTTATGATATATCCATGAAATAAATATCCCATCAAGTATCCGTAATGATGCTCCAATCTATATCCAGTCCTCCAAGGTGATTGATCAAACCATTATTAAATATATGGATCACCTTATACTACGTCAAGGTACGTAACTAACACAACGTTTCCCCAGTCTGTTTAGTTGGTACTTGATCTCAACCCTTCTACGACGATTGCTATATCGATAATACTTTCACTGGTCAACCTACAGGGACAGGGTAAAAGGCACCTCCTACAAACGAAAATATGGATGGTAGTGGGACGAAGACGGAAGTGGTACTAGCTGCTCTTGGTAACAGCCTGCGGTATCATTACCTGTTTCATCGTCATCGATATCGATCGCTATTATCTCCCAGGCTCAGTGCTCGTCTTGCAGGGCTTTTTCTGTTACCTGATGATACCTGGTCTACTAGCAGCTGGCTGTATAGGAGGCTGTACGACACTGGTGGGATATCTCTTGATCTTCACCGACGCTGGAGAAGGGACTGACAGATGGTGTTATAAAGGGGTTCATGGTAAGACCGTCAACTTTGTGATAGATACTACTCTGCATTCACATAGACAAGCACAAGAGAGAACAAGGAACCCTGGCTGCCCGCTACATTCTATGTGTTTGTATGGTTGGATTTCTTTCTGGCTGTACAACGAAGCCGGATGCCTCTTCAGCTTCACCGAAGCCCTGAACAGCAAAGTACTCGCGCAAGACCCGTTGCTACAGATAAAT
The DNA here is from genome assembly GCA_029606185.1 of Paecilomyces formosus. Lineage (NCBI taxonomy): Eukaryota > Fungi > Ascomycota > Eurotiomycetes > Eurotiales > Thermoascaceae > Paecilomyces > Paecilomyces formosus. The sequence continues at coordinate 1,533,208 of JAPVCB010000017.1, read as the reverse complement.
GCTTCAAAGAAGCAAGTTTTATGGTTCTTATTGGGATGTTGTTCATTTGCTAGTCTCATTCATAGCAGCAACCAGAAAATAAAACGGGTCAGAAAGCTTTCTATCTCAAACAAGTCCCCGAGGAGTTTGTGATCTCTGTTATCCTTCTTACTATCAAGATTGGCTATACAATAGTTTCTGCATTTGAGTGGCCAATTTTACCACTCAACTACCATGCAAACTCTGGTTGGATCTATGGTCTCGGGTATGCCCCAGCCTTGCTCACAATGTATTCGGTTTCCACGGATCAAATCAAGACAAAGATCTTTCCGTTGGAATGGCGCTTAGGCTGACGAAGCTTGGCTGATGGAGAGAAGCTCGATTAGACGAGACTGGTGGTGTGAAACCGAAAGAGGAGATTGGAACATATTACAGAGTACATAACGTAACAATACGTAAGTGAAAATAGCAAAAGGTTACATATTGCCACCGAGGCGATCATGAGATGGGCATTTCGTCCTCGAGGAACACTACTATAGAGAAATCCACAACTTCGAAATCGGTCGAAGAGTGTACGTTTCATGAACTATATTTGACAATTGCCAATGAGAGGCTCTCGAACTTACTTCGAACGTACTGCCTTTTTAGACCGTGTTCTTTCTAGAAGGAATAACTACGTACCTTGCTCACGTCATCATAATCCACCGGCAGTTATAGTCTCCTCTTTCTCCGCTATGAAGTACAACACAACATTTAACTTTCTACATAAGAGCCGATCCTTTTTCAACAGTCTATCAGATTTCGAAGCCCTCCCCTGGTGCGGTCGATCATCTCACACGTCTTCATGCCGATGGAAAACTATAACCATGGGTGTACGAACAACCATAAGCTACCTAGTGGGACTTTTAAGCTTACACACCCGCCCACAACCTGCGTCTGAGTCTATATGGATGCCTACAGGTCTGAATCATGCTAAGATATCACTCTTCATATAAGCGAGCACGTCAATCGGCCCGTTATTGATCGAAGAGCTCTATATAGTTTTTGCTCTGGCCCCATAACCTCCACAAGGAACGCTACCGTGGTAGAGTATCTGCAAGCTAAAATCTTACCCTTCGGCTGTTGCTCCCGCCGCAGTGCCCTAATTTTAAGTAAGCATGGCTATGGCGGAGATTATGCTTATTTGTGCTGCAGGAAGCATAGCCCTAGTTTCCATATACGGGTAGAAAACTGTCCATGTGCTCCTGCTTATCCTGCTAGAGATCTAGGGATAACGCAATCTTTGGGGGCAGTGAGAGTATACTCGGAGAGTTATATCGGACTGTTTATACTATTGGATCAGCAGCATAAGCAGATGAGAAATTCGGATAGTTATACATCCGTACATGTTCGCGTAGCGGAGCCTCGGTGTTCCGGTCAGATTTGAAAAGGCAATATTTGCAGACCTGCATATTCTCTCTCCTTCGGTTTCGCATGTCCTGTGGGTTTATTACACAACAAAAGTCAATCGGAAGAGACGTCCTCCCAATGAGAACTACTTATTAACTTCAGAGTGAAGTTTCTGATAAGCAAGTACGGTCGATGTCTTCTGTCAGCTTAATGTCCCATGACTCTGGATAATATCTCCAGCGTACTATAGCTATTCCTACCATGTAAGATCTAATGGTGGAGAGGGGGCAAATCTGCATTACGCTAGAAAAAGACACAACACTGAACTAATAAGTATCATTATCATCTAGCGCTCGAAACAAACCGAGTCAGAACTAAGAGTCTAGCCAAAGTCCATGCCGTATCACCTTCCCGGATAAATAAAGAAAATAAGCACAATTAGAGTCATATGCTGCATGACAACCCCTGCTCGTAGGGGAGGCGTCTCGGGAGGGCTGTATCAGAGTCAAATCTGAATGGTGGAGCGGGAGGCCTTGCAGATCCAAGAGTTGGAACTTAGAACAAGGATTCGAATCCGTTTTTGGCCCCAATTCCACCAGCTCCTAGTCTTCCATATCAGCTATACCTTCCCGGTTAAGCTTGTTTTTAGCAGCCCAATATTGAAGTTTTGGGAATGAAGGGAAAGATGCAGATGATTAACGCTGTGGTTTCTGAGCATCTTAAGGCTAAGAAGCGAGATTCGCAGCCAGACTAACAGGAACCCCAGAACCCGTATGTATCTTGAGAAAGCAATCCTGGGATATCTCCGTCTATTTCCAGGCGGCTGAAATTAGTAGCTCCCGTTGAACATATAACTATACTAATCTAGTGATTTCCAAATCATTGCAGGCCCTGGTCATTTTTGGCCCTTGTTCTAAGAGTAAACAGAGCATTTTCACGGCGCAGTAACTAGCACATAGCAAGTGGTACTAGCTCGCTGATCATCGCGAACCCGACTTCCCCAGAGCGCGTATCTGTCAGGAGGGCGTCCTCTACATCCTTAACCTGCATGATTATATGCTTTTTGTTCCCTGTAGGACAGCAAGGCGCTATCTTCACGTTGTACAGTATAAATATATTGGGCGCATACTAAATAGCAAAAACGGAGCTAGAATTTTGAGTTTATATTTACTATCTATGTTTATAGCGCCAAGAGCAAGTAATGTTTCCTATTATAGACCCCAAGCTAAATAAATATGTATCCCATTTCCCGGGGAAGAACAATAATGCATAGATTTGGATAGCAACCAATCTTCCCTGTTATTCTTTCTCTTGTTGGTTACTGTATTTCTTTTTCTTTATGATTCACGCTAGGTTACTATTCAAGATATTATTGGGGGGCAGGGAAGTGTATAACCGCCGGGAATCATGTTGCCCCTCCAAAAATATACGGCGTTGTTCCTTACCTCCCTGCCAATACATAGGATAAAGAGGAATCACCCTAGCACAGACCACCGCATCGTATGTATGATGGACCCCTTCCAAAACAACATCCAATGTGCTACCTAGAATAGCCGCCGCATGGAGGATCGACCAATGTGAGACAAGCTGGGTCACTACTGAGGTGCGGGAGAAAGCGAGGGATTAAACATCTCGATCAACGCATGCGGCAACAGATGATGTTGTATTGTTGGGTTATCTGTGTTAAATCATGTGTACCCATGTTTCTTTCCGAGGTCGGGAATGCGTCAGCCAGAATGCTGCATCTCGTATGCTATTGGTTTCTAGGGGGTGGGAGGATCGGGATTCGCTTGATGCTTGGATATCGCGGAGCTGATTAGAAATTTTGGGACCATACTCAAATGATAATGGAAATAGCAGCAGATATAGCATTTGGGCTATTTCGAATGTACAATGCAGTGAGCCACTGTGAACATAAAAAGACCCCGCCAGTGTTCTTTTTGATGATCTAACTACCTGTGCAAGTCCACGATTGACAAATACAGTAGGTCGGAGTTCACCATAAGCAATTGTATGGTGCATACCCCTGGACCCCGGAACAAATCGCCGGTTGAATAGACCAGGTGAAAGGCAAATTCATGTAAAAAGAAAAGCAAGCATACAAAAAACATAGAATGCAATCATACGACTGATGTCAAAGACAGCCCAGTCCCATCTATAAAACCATTAGACCCATTTCGCAATGCTCGTTCCCATAATTGAAGCAATGCCCATGAAACGCCATGCCATATAAACTCGACAACAATCAGCAACAGAAAAAACGAGTAAATCAGATAAGAGACCACCTAAGAATGCGCACTAGTGGACGTGAGATGACAACCGCCCTGACAATGCCACCTGCAGAGAAAAGTAGAGGCCACTTATAATACCCAGTGGTGTCCGTCATATAAAACGCAAATAAATAAACTGTGTGAAAATTTTGTCCAAGAGAATAGAAGTTTCCTTTTATGAGACCCCTTACGCTTCAAGCGGTGAAGACACGATCCAGTTGACGGAGTGCTCTCATATCCTCTCCACCAAATCCTATTTTTTCGCTAGGAATGTCTTTAGGACCGTCAGGGGCAGTTCGGGGGCTTCGGCTGCCAGGAACCGGCAGGCCACCCTTGAACGCATCAAGAGGTCCTGGAGGCGGAGCTGTTGTGGACACAGGCACACCATGGGCGGGTGCACCGTTCATGAGAGCTCCGATGCTGGGCACAGTAGTACCCGAGGTCCCAGGCTCAAGCTTGATCGTCCCATTAGGAGGACCATAATGGGCCTGGTTTGGCGGAATCTGCCTGAGCGCAGGACTAGCATCTCTCCTGGACACCTCCCCATTTGGTGGGATTTGGTGTGCCTGTGACTGCGGAGACATCAAACGTGGGTCTACAGAGGCCGCCGCATAGGTAGGAGAGTTTCTCTGCTGGGCATCCAGTGTCCCATTTGAGATATGAGGTGAACGTCCTGCAATGGCGGGGAGGGTAGCAGCGGGAGCAGCACTGGATTGAGAGTGCGGAGGCAGCGTTGTTTCCGGATGGGGTCTGTCGTAAGGCGTAGGCATGGCAGCTTGCGCCTGAGGTGGCGGCAGTGCCGGGTGTGGAGGATAAGCGAGCTGACCAGCAGCTCCCGACAGTGGTGGAAGGTAACTAGCACCGTACGGTATCGACACAGTGGGCGGTGTTCCCAGAGGAGTTGGCGGCCACGCGTATGGAGGAGTGTACGACTGAGGATGAGTAGCGCCTGAGCGAGGATATGCGGCCATGGGATGGGGGGATAAGGAGAACGCAGCACCCGCCATAGGGCCACGGGTGACGACGGGTAGATTCTGCTGATCATTGACAGTCGATTCGGGGTAGAGACCTTTCTGTGGGCGGATATGTCGCAAGGCAGGATCGGTTGATGGCTGGTTAAGATTGGGGGCTGTCGGGTGCGACCGTGCATAGTAGCTGATAAGATGTAGATGTTGTCCGGTTGATGTTGTGATGCTGAAAGACTGCTTCATAAGACCATCTGGCTTGTATCGATAGCCATCGGGGCCTTCTTCGCCGTTATCACCATGATCCTCGTCACTACCTCGAGTGCTGTCTGGCGTCTTTCCTGCTCTTGCGACGGAGTTGGAAACGCTGCCGCCTCCCCGTTTCCCTTCCATTTCCCGGTATGTTAAGAAGCTGCCTGATACCCTGCTGGCACTCCACGACTTTCCGTCTGTCCATCGCCTCATACCCGCTTCCCTCTCATCCCACACGAAAACGGATCCCGACTTTATCGATTGACGCTCTTTTTCTGACAAACGTCTTTGTACTCTTGGGAGAAGCCCAATCCGGCAGGCTTCAAAGAGGATGATTGCGTCCGCAGGAGTGCGGACATGTCCGTGATAGGTCTCCATCAGAACTGAAAAGGTAGATAGTCGAAAATGGAACCAAGCGCCCGTCTCAGACGAGGAAGATAGTTTATATGATTCCGGGGCTGCGCCGATCAGGGCCTTTTCCGCGGGCCTTATTGTTAAGACTAGTAACACTCAGACGGGCTGCATACGCCCAAGCTAAAACCAATGCCAGTCAAGCTTACTGCAACTTGTTTTCCGTCAGCACGTTTTTCTCGGGCGGACGTATGTAAGCGAAGGAATAGTATGCAACGTAAGCAGGATGGCTGCAGTGCCCCAGAAGGGAAAGACAAGATCGTCAGGGAGTGAAATGGCCAGGCAGAGAGATACTTTAGAAGTATCTGCCTTGGCTCAGAGAAATGAAGCAAAGAAGAGGGGTTAGAGTAGTACAGGAGAGAGAGAGGAGGAAAGAAAGAGGGAAGATTGAAAGAAAGGAAGGGGGAAAAGGTTATGGCTCTGAAAAAGGGCCACGGTATCAGATCGTGGACCAATATGCCATGTGGGTAAAAACGGGGGGAAGAGATCGGACTTCTACGTCACTCAACAAACAAAAATCTGCTCTTGAAACCACACAGAAGACAGAGAAAGGTAAAGTGAAAGCCAAAAGAGGCACTGCTTTGGTTGTGGGGCGGGAAATAATAATGCAAGCTGGGATTCTTGTTAAACCATCGGCGCCGAACCGCCCCAAAAGGAAGATCGAAACGGCGGGCACGAACAGGCAGCGCAGGGGATCAGGAATGGATTTAGAATAGAGATACAGTGGGGAACGGACTCAACTCTGGCCTCCACAAGGGCCTGACTGGGAACAGCAACTGGTCGGGCGAGTTGCTTCAGGACAAAGATGTCTCGGGTCTGGTATGGGCAAGGTGGTTGACGGCCGGCGGCTGCAGTGACAATAACACCAAACAAGAATAGCGATCCCAGCGTCGTTGCTCGAGCGGATCGGAGAAATCAAATATCAAATCGCGGGCGCCAGCAGCGACCAGGATGGAGGACGGTCGTTTTTTAAAGAAACCCACCGAAAGAAGGTTAAAAAAGGCTGAGCAGCGGTGGGGAGGGGGCGAGCAGCAATGGACCGTGAGGGTAAGGTTAGCGATGGAGGAGATGATCCTTCTCCCGCGTCTTCGATTTATTATTCTCTCAGCTGTCTGGTGGAAACGGTGGGTTGAACTATCCGTGCAAGCATGGAATCTTAATTCGATGATGTCTCCACGTCCGAACCCGCGAAGGGAAGCAGATCCCTTTTTCGAGGCAGGGATATGTGCGATGCAACAGTCGATCAGGAAGAGCACAGCGGCTAGCTTAAGTTATGCTTCTTGTTAAGGGAAATGAGCCTAAATGGAACAAAAGAATCTGGAGATGATGGATGGAGAGCGTGAGAGGAAGAAGAGAAAGATGGTGATGATCCCGGCCGCAAGGATGGAATGCGGCGTTCAGTGGCTGTTTGCTTGGTCACTCTTTTTCTTTTTTTGCCTTCTCTCCCCCAACTCTCTTTTCTCTCTCTCTTCTCATTCAATGATAATAAAAATAGTGACTGACCCTCTCTATCTCGCTTATACCGTCCACAGCAGATTCCACCGTCAGCCTCAACTCTACCATATCGTCTCGTCGATCTACTGCGGACTCTATCCTACTTGGCTCGCCCAGCTCCTCCCTTCCAGTCTGTCAAAACCGTATAATACACGTCCAAGAAACCTCTGTCTATCTCCAGACGAGTCTCGTCTGGTCTGCAGCGCCCGTTCGCGGCATCTTCAAGCGAACACACCACCACCCCATAGGCAGCGGCGAAGGGATGGTGGCGCTCTGATCCCTTGGGGTCTTGGTTAGCGCTGGACTTCTGAAGCTTAAGCTTAATCCAACACGAGGAGACGGGGCGCTGAACCGTACAGGGCCCCCCACGGTTACGAATAATTAGAGTCGGTAGGGGTCAAACGCTAAACTTGGCCAAGGTCCAAGGGTCGTGAACTGCGCCGTCGGAAACCCAGTCTGCTGTGGGTTATGGCATGCGCCCAGTGCCATGGATGGCTGACGACGGTGTTTCTGCTGCTGACGGCTCTTATTGGGCCTGCTACCGACACATCGTGACTGTGACTGAGCAATCGAGGGGCTGGGACGGCCGACATATATGCGATTTCTCATGCTTCTGTCGTGACTACTAGATACCGTATCGTCCTGACAAAACCACAGTGGCCAGTCAACCTATCTAGCCTTGGCGCCAACGGAGCCAAACATGTTCTGGTTGCTGATCCCATCGCTGGAGGTAGACACTCTCCCAATAGCGATCTCGAGCGACGAGGGTCAAACGTGCTTGGGGATCTTGGCTCTTGGGCCCATGCAGGAAGATGACGGGCGTTTCCACACAGCCATCCGGTTATTTGTCGGTTTACATGTGAGACAGCAGTTTCCTGAATAGGCTTTGGCACCAATATGGAGCTTATCTGGAGCTGCCGCCTCCTGGAGACTAGTTCCGCTAAATTATGCCTCGTGTACGTGCATAAGCGACCAGCACTTATAGTTGCACCCCAGCTATGCCGATACTAGATAAGTCACTATCACACTAGACGCCATGGTGCCATTAACGTTATTATAGCTCTGGCAGCAAGCATTCGTCGCCACTGGGGAGCTGCCCCCTTTCACATTTTGGTGATAATTTACGGAGTAGCAATCGAGGCACGCGAGCGATGGAGGCTTATTTAGTCCTGAACAAAACAATACGGCATACGGAGTACGACTGGTAGTTACGGAAAATACAGTGAGCGAGACCAGGATCGTGGCTACATAGCACCTTCTCGGTACTATACTCGAGAACTTCTCAGCTCTTCTGTTTTTCAATATCCGGTGCATTTACAGTAAGGAAGGAGCATCCAGGCTCATATCTTTTCCACTTATAGTATAACTATTTTTCAACTGGACATTGCTTCGAATCTGGTCGGGCCCTTTGTCTCTAATTTCTCTAATCGTCATCGGACGTCATGTTGAAAATTGATGCATGGAATGTTGGCATTGAAGATCCATTATTGGAACTATCCATACAATACAGCACGCCATCAGGGCCATGTGATAGACGTTAAGGTTGACAGGTCTGCTATATTCCCATCAATGCAAGCAGTTTGTTCCAGAGACAATTCTCTGCTTGATGACTGAATTCCTGTGGATTTCAGCAAGCTTTGATATCTCATTCCAGTGGACTGAGACACTGCGTGGTGAGCAAATGCGCTGGCTAGATATATACCTGTCACTGCAACGGCATACATCGCTCCTGCAACAAAGTGATCGCTAGCTGGTATAACTAGTAACTAACCCATCAAGACAAACACGGAAGCTCGAGGTTCCAAGTGGCTTTCTGGTTCCACTTATTATTGCGGCAAGCAATGTAACATGAGCAATATCGGAAGCTTTCAGATTGCCTCAGGGCGATCGTCGCAAATGTGAGCAAACCAATCCGATTACAATGGGTGGAATGGTAACCACGGTAAACCATTATTACCTCGACTATAAAGAACAAAACATACTTCGTTTCGTGGCAAGTCCGTTTCAGATTTCATCCCGCGTCAGAATCTGTTCCATCACAGATCGACAGATCGAGGAGATTCATGTTGGCCGGCAGACGCTGTTTTGATTTCCCTTTTCTTTTTGAATCTGCTTTCTGTTTGTCATCATGGTACACGGAAAACACGGAGTACGTGTAGATCAAACTTCTTCCTTGGTCTTGGACAGCTCCACATTCTTGGCTTAGAAAGGGACCGAGCATTTATGACGCCCAGTCAACAGTCTCCGACGTGGAATTAAAAATCGGCGGCCAGAGACTAACCGATCCACTCACAAATCGCACAGCGGTGCATCTGCATTACTTGGTCTTGATGCAGAAAGACTAAGATTAGTTTTGTTCTTCTTGATTCGATTCCGGTGTGCAAGCATTGGACCATCTGATTGCTATGCCTACCAGTGTCACATCTAGAATAAAGCACATCACAGTCGACTATCCCGACTATTCTCTTATGGGATCAAATCATACAAAGAGGCCCTTGCAGTACAGGTCCACCGCCGAGACGTTTCTATATCTCCCTAATCTCCGCTCGCTTCGTATCAGCATCCGAACGTCCGTGACTGGCCACTAAACGCAGAAACACAGTGTTGATTGGCGTCTGGCGGGAAAGCCGATCCGAGGAACAATGTCGCGTAACTTTTAGCATTACTGCATGGCAAAAGCCACTTATTTGAGACTATCGACAAGCGACAATCTATTCCTAGCTCGTCATCACTTGACGCGAGCAATCCGCGGATCTATGCACAACCCCATACTTTGTCGGCTTCGGTCCCATCCTCCCTGGACCTTGACGACAGATCGTCCGCGTCATGAATGAAGCTTACACATCCTAACCCAAACCCTGTTGCTATTTACTACTACTGCTGCTTGTTTGTGTCGTGTGCTTCATAGGCTGCTCAGAGATTCGTGTCATACTATCACCTGCACGTCCGAAAAAAACCAAAATAGGGTTCATCGTATTTCATTGTAATCCAAAGTGTCAGATCTCATTGTGCACAACCTAGCAGATTTTGCACCCCACATCGTTTCACCGGTTAACCTTGACCAAAGGCTTCTATCCAATAACCCTCCTGGAAGAGGGGACCGTACGACATTGGTAATAGACAATTACCTCGGCGGTTTCTTAACTAAAATCGTGCTTGCTTTGGCCGAGTATCCATATTACATATATGGTAATAATGGTACAAGTGCTGCGCCGCGTGCTACATAGCAAATGGTACCCGATGCTACCATGATTTAAGGTATCAGAGATCGGTGCTGCCGTGAAACGTTACACAAGCTTATCTTCTCTAGGAAAATAATCGTCTAATGGAAGACAAAGCGGCCGGGTCTTTGATTCCGACTCTGACAATAAAAAAGACCAATGAAGATTTTCCCTGCTGCTGCCTAAATAGTATATACATACACTTCCGAGGTATCAACCAATTTCTCCCTTGCGTGTCATCCTCTGGATATCTGGAGATGATGGCATAACGGAAACGCTCAGGCATGCTTATCTTGCGTCACCACGCCCTTGCTTTGTGCATGTCTTCCAGGCACGGCGTTTTATCATCGCATAGTTATCAGGCAATCATTACATACAACAACGAAAGCTCGAATTGTGTCTGCAATTTTCAGTCAGCGTTTCGTCACCGTGGTTGACTGACCGGGTATAACGGGTAGCTGCAGATTCTGCGAAGGGCACTTCTTTTGAGACAACATTAGATCAAAACAAGTTGCACATCGTCAGAGATCGCTGCTGCAGTATCACTACCGCATTTTATCCATCACTGCATATAGTCAGGCTCCACTCGCTCTTTATTGCGTCTGCAATGCGTATCCAAGTCTACAGAACTATTTGATTATTAATCACCTGATGCATCGATAACTAATGAAACCCTGATGCATTTTGAAGGCTCCGGTAATTAGCAGTATTGCGATAAGAGAAAATCGCAATTGTGCAGCACCCAAGAGAATGCATATGTGACTATGATTCCCACTCGAGAAGGGCTTGACGACAGGACATAGGGGACATAGGTACTCCGTACAGTTCTATCGCAACACTGGTCAGTCTCGAGGTGCCCTAAGCATGGATTTAGGCATGGCGCGCGGCAGAATGGGCCGCGCACAACAAAGTGCGATCGAGCGCAAGTCAAAGGCTTAACTGAGGTAAGGTTGTTAAGCATGATCAAGCCACCTCAGCTCCAAGGGCAAATTAAAGGGGGGAATCCCTGTGGGGCGAGGAAAAAAAAGAAGCAGGCAAAAAGTCTGAAAAAGCGAGAATGCCGAACGGGCATCTTACGTCTTCTGGGAATAATGGACGGGTCAGGGTAGAACAAGGTTAACTCGGGGCCCACGCACCACGTTTTTTTGCCTTTCTTACCCTGTGCTAACGTCTGGAGGACTATTATTGCTAGCTCTATCACTATTGCTGCGGATACGGAAATGGACTTCTGACATATCAGGGCTCCTGAAAGCACTGCACGAGGGCCGCTCACATCCGCGAATCCACCAGACAATTGATATTACGGACCCAGCCACTGTGATGCTAGAGACTTGGTACAACTGAGCGCGTCGGTTATTTGAGGTTTTTATTCTGCTTCTGCGGAGTCTTGGCTGCTTAGCGTTTTCTGCTTTCGGGGCGCACTGACTCAGTTACTAGTAGTGAGTCTCTCGATCACGATCATTGGTTTTGCCATCTGACATAGTTGCGCCCGGTGTCTCTTGGCTATCAACGACAGCGAGCGGGCGAAAGCTTATTGTTCTTTGTTCACATACGGAGTACATACTCCGTACTCTAACGCCAGCGCAGGCTTGCCGAGAGCCGACTGCTCTTACATTGCTTCCCAAGTCTTACCAGTCACAGTCCAAGAATTCAATGAGAGGGGCGCCAAGCTGGGGGCTGGGTTTGGCAATACCGGTCAGCGTATCTAGTAGGGATGTCCACGGGAACGAGCTCACATTCAAGAGTCTTGGACAAGTGTCCGAGCTTCGAATCATTGGCCATTCCGGGATAAAAGGAAGTAATGCCAAGTCAAATCAGAAAGGAACAGGTGAAAATCATTTACCGCACGGTGCTGAGAAGTGAGACCATCTATGATTAGTTGAACAACAATTTCTGGCTCAGCATTTTAGCTTGGCTGTAATAATACGGAGTACAGTTAACCATAATCATCACAGCAGCAGGTCGGAGTCGGCACGAAGAAATTGCCGGGCGTATGTTCGTTCAACCAAATTCTAAATTTTCGCCACTCTTTGCTAGTTATCCATTTACTAGTGCTTATACGCCTCAACGCCGCCTCCCGAATTTAGATTTGTTTCCACGGATCCGAATCATTATTACGGAAGCGAGAACATTGATTCATAATCTTATCCTAATCCAACCTTTGTCTTGATAAACAACATGATAGCTCTCATTACTTACCTACTGGTGCTGGATGGATTCAGAATTTCTGATATTTAATGTTTTAACTTCTGATATGCCCGGTGTCAATAGCTTGGCGTAAATCTTCTCGCCTCGTTAGCTAGTAAATATACTAACTCCAATTTATATACGCCATTCGAGTTAGACAGCGACACTTATCCCAGACGGTGCTGTTCATCCGTCACGCCTGCCATTGTGTAGCGGGACTATCTTATCAGGGCAGTATTTTGTGAATGCGAGAGAACCACTAATTAGAGTACTCCATGGTGTCCACATGTATATCACCCGAGGCCACGAGGGCGCTGGTCTGAGAGCCTTTTGCTAAACCGAGTATCCGATAAATGAGTCGCTCATATAGTATTAGTGTCTTCAACTACTCATCCAGATTTGTTTCAGCCTTCTTAAGCCGTGGCTGATAATAATAAAATGAGGAGAGTAGAAACTCATCCCAATATATCATTAACTTCGTATACAGAGTGTTCGATTAACCACGGCGCGTCTAAAGAGCACCGGGAAATTAAATTTCAAACTCTGATTAGTATGTTTGAGAACATTGTTTCTATGGACCGTCAGATCCTTCATTCCAATCTTGAAGTTACTAAAATAGCCAAACACTTGGTATCTTTCCTTTTCTATACATGCATTATTACTTCCTCGGTATCTGACGAGCTGCAGTTTCTAGTTAGCTCCATTCCCTAAACAGGGAGCCGCATAGC
>JAPVCB010000017.1:1294228-1520243 GCA_029606185.1 Paecilomyces formosus | reverse complement strand
AAAAAAAAAAAAAAAAAAAAGGTGAATTGAGCCGCCGTTTTACGATACCAGATGTGGCGCGGCCAAAGTCGTTCTAGATCCTCCACATTTTGAGTTTCCGCCAGCAACCGAGCAATGCATCGCGAAGATGAGACAACGTTAATGTTAACAATGTTTCTAGCACCTACCACTGCTAAAATGGACCAAGGCGACTAATTTACTCTATCGCCCTTGCATTTTGCCTTTCTGGGGCCGAACCTGATAACGAAGACGCCCCCTTGCCCCGAATCTTCCCCGGTTCGGTCCTTTCAAGAACCCTCACTTTATTTGATTAATCAAGCTTAAGTTAGCTCTTACCTTGCCCTTCGCTAACTAACTAACTACTGATTATGCCATGTGGTAAGTCATGGTACGCCTAAACAGCGCCATGGTTCGATCGGGCCGATTCGACTCGTTTTCTGTTTCGTACCGTCCGTCCTCCGGCGGGCAGAATAGAACAATACTAATAATAATACTTATAACTCATACTAATCTTCATGATAACATGTCCAGATGATAAATACTCATATGTTCTTGGCATTATTAACTATGTCTCAGATCTCGGACTGTAAATAAGCACCGATGAATCTCCAAGTATGGGCCCCAGACCGAGAACATACTCTTTCTGAACTAGATCTTGACAACTTCTTGCGTAAGGTACTCCGTACGGAGTAATTAGAATACGCGTAAACCAACCGTCATGTGGGCTGTGTCCACTTGACTCGTGTCTCCCGATCTTGTTCATTTTTAGATCGTTCTCGTCTATTTAAACTCTAAACAAGACTACGATACGAGCGCGATGGAAAAGTATGGGGGGCCGCCAGATCGATTTCCTTTGTCCGTCTATCCTAGCTTGGTTTTTGAAGACATCTAACAAATTAGAAAATAGGAGATGGAGGTGAACTATTGGATAGGACCAGTTCATCTTTATTATACTAGATGCTAGGCGCCCTTATCCTCGCTTAGAGAGCGACAGCTCTATTCGTGGATTATGCCTCGTTTAGGCAACAGCACCGAGATGGGGCTATATTGTCACGAGCGGTTAGTTAGTGTTCTCCTAGATGTGATTTCAGTGTGATAGTTAGAGAGTGATGTAGAGATGCGATTACGAGGGACCTACTCGGAAACCAGCACTCGTATTATAGTCGTGTGGATGGGTGATCGGTCGTATTGTGGTTCCTTTCTATGCCCTGTTTATATCCGATAGGTGGATCAGGAAACTATGGCTAATGGTATATTCTTCGTGTTTTGATTAGCCGAAAAGTATAATACTTGGTGCCTCGTATGCATGGTATTAATTATACAATAGTTGTGCACAGCTTGGAGAAGTTTGGGAATAAGGTGAGTGTTTTGGATCAAGCTATGTTTATGACGTACAGGTATACCGCATTGTACTGGGATGTATAGCTCCACAGTAAAAGAAGATTCAGTATTTATTAACTCTTTGTAATACTCAACTCTTCCGTGAAATTAAAGTCAGAAAGTTCCTCTCATGAGTCGAATGTACGAAAATGTAATTGAGATGATATAACCAGCAAAAGTCCTCCGTCTTACACTGTTTATCGGAAGTCTAATAGAAATTGTTTTCTTCTATCCAATCTGACAACATACTAGAGAATCCTGAAATGGTAGGGAGAAACGGGATTAAGGAGTGATTTCTTTTCAGACCAGTATGTCTGTGCTTCTATTGCTTTCGAGGGATATATATATCAGAAGTACCGATGCTACGCCGATCTGAGATGGAATAAGTGAAGAATACATATAACGTAGATGTCGTTAAATAGTACATTATAGTACAGCTATACAATACATATGTATCTGAGCGGAGGTTATGACGATACAAATGGCGTGAAGGATGCGTTTTGGGATCCTTCTAGCAATCTGCTCTTCCAAAATGTCTCGGGAATGGCACGACATCTCGAAGGCTACCGACACCTGCTAAGTAGCCAAGGAACCTGTCAAAACCGAGGCCAAAGCCACCGTGAGGAGCGGTGCCCCAGCGACGAAGATCGGCATACCATCGCAGGTGAGCCAGGTCTTCGTTAGGCAACAAGTATGGGTATGATGCTTCCTGCGCCGAATCCGCCGAGGAAGGAGAGGACGAAGAGTCGGCTGGCGGAGGACGAGTCTTGATGAGACCATGCTCACGCATATTCTCAATGATATTAGGCAGTCGGTGTTCACGTAGGGAGCCACCGACTACTTCACAAATCTCAGGCAGCAGAAGGTCGAAGCATGCCACAGTCTCGCCCGGTGGTGAGACCGCTCCCTCAGTTTCTGAGATTTGAGAAGGGGCCATGTAGAATGGCTTCACCTTCTTAGGATAGTCTGTCACGAACACAGGGGTACCCTTGACGATGACATCGACAATGTACTTCTCATGCTCCAGCTGGAGGCCATCAGACCACGAAGGTGGGAAGTCAAAGGAGGCACCGTCCTTCTCAACAGCATTCTGCAGTAGCTCAATCGCCTGCGTGTATGTGATACGAGTCCATTTCGGACCATCCATCAAGCTTTGCCATCTTTGACGCAATGAAGATCCAGAATCTGAACTCTCTTGTCCCGACTCTCCTGTCCGTTTTGCAGACAGAATCTCCTGTCCAGCAGGCGTATTGTAGAGTCGTCTTGTAAGATCACGAATGATGTGTTCAACCAGGCCAGTAAGTGAATCCAGATCGTTCGTGAAGTTGACCTCGGCTTCGAGCATGTAAAACTCGCTCAGGTGGCGGGGGGTGTCGCTCTTTTCTGCTCGGAAGGTCGGTGAAAGCGCCCAGACATTGCCCAATTCGGCAGCGTATGCTTCAAGATGGAGTTGTGAAGAAACAGTCAGATATTTCGGCGCACGAAAGAAGTGTTCTCCATCTGGCCCGGATCCCATCGACTCCCTCGGCATGACAGTGAATGTCTCCCCAGCACCCTCACAATCCGATGATGTTATCAATGGCGGCTGTACCTGCGTGAATGATAGAGCAGGATGGGAGTGGAACACATTTCCTAGTTGATATATGCATTCTGAGCGGAATCGCGAGAGGAGGGAGCTGAAAGGTGTCCGTAGACGCAGGTGGGGGATCTGTCGAAGAAAGTCGGGAGAATGGTATTTTTTCTGAATAGGATATGTCTGAAGTAATTTAAGCAACGTCAGCATGATAACCCCATTCTTTGCTCAGCAGTATATCACTTACTTCAGCATCTGAGGCGCCAAGCACCTTCACGTCTGTAGTTTGCAGCTCGTGACTCTGCTCCTTGCCGGGAGGGCATGGTTTCCAGAGACCGGATATCTCAACTGCTGCACCAGTGGTCAAACTAATAGCAAAATGCCATGTGAGTCATTTCATCCGATAAAAAAAAGGGGGAGATAATCATCTCGCGCCTGGGTTGTTGCGGAGAACATACTCGGTAGCTTGACCTGGGGTCAGGATCGCCTGTAGTGGCTGCACTGTCGACCCATCCGAAATCTCTGCGAAGGCGAAGCGCTTCTGTTTTCTAACAGAACGTATAAATCCGTGGATCTTGACTTCTTTGTTCTCATAGACGCAGTCGCCGTGTCGCGACGCGCGGAGAATCTGCGCACATCGTAGCGCCGCCGGAGACGCGAGCGTCGAGGGCTGTTGGTTAAGCCGGAAGACCGATGTAGCAAAGGTCCGTTTCCATGTCCGCATTTCCCTTGCTGTCGAATATGCGCGACCAGTAAGTCAAGGTCGCGAAAGGCGGTGCGTTGTCGATTGAATAATATGTACAATGTTGCGGTACAGGACAAAAAAGCTCCGGGTTGATGATCAAGCTCCGGCACAGCCTCCCGATTGGTCAGGCTAGCTTATCGAGATCTATAGAGACTACATTTGGAGGACTACGCAACAATATATAAATCAACTATAGGATATAGGCTGCGATGGTTTATGAGAAACATTACAAAAAAATGACTGTGATTGGTATTCCTAATCCAATACAATATCCAAACTCCAGGCCATTTTACGCCTTAAATGACTAACGCAATCAGATGAGAGACCCCTGTTGTGCGTACGCTTTCCTCTCTTCCTCGATCATATCAATTGCTTCTGAAACCTTTCCGTCGGCCGCTTCCGCATATATAGTCATTCTCTGCCGACCTCCCCTCATACTACCGTATCCGAGCTCAAGTAGCGTCTCAACGCAAGCTTTGATGCGCTTGTGTCTCGCATCAGACTGTACGCCAGACCCTGATCCCTCGTCACGATCAATGGGTAAGCGGGTTGTTCGAGGAACGTGGTGAAAGCTGTCCTGCTGACGAGGGTGCTGCTCATTTCTATTCGCCGTCAACCTAGCCCTAGCAGAGCTTACGTCCTTCAAAAGCCAAGCCTCAGGCCGGGAAAATTCTCGGTAACGATCCCAAAACTCATTCCCATTAATAGTATGGGTAGAAGATCCTGGCAGCCTAGTCGCAGGACGAGAAGTCGTCACCGTATTGGAACGATATGGTTCATGCGCCACACGTCGAGGAATAAATCTCGCACCGCCTGACTGATGGCGTGGCTCACGCATCGACATTGGCCGCCTAGAGCTTCCATGTGGGTAGCGACTAGGCAGCGATACTGATGGACCATCAGTGGAAGTGACATCGGCCGCATCAACAAGAGTGGGATGTGGGTCGTCGGATTGATTCTGTCTGGCGTCCGGCATATTGATATGGGTGGATGGTGTTGGATGAGATAGGCGATGGCTATTGCTGAAGATGTGTGCATCTACTTGAGAAACAGGCGGGAACTCTGGAATTCCTCCCTTCGCAGCAAACTCTGGGGGGTTTCTAGGTGAAGGAGTATTTACTCCTGCACCTGAACCTCCGGCCAAAAGTGAGGGGTAACGAGCAGAAAACTCAGGGTCAACGACAGTCTCATCCAGCATGCTAACCCCCGTGCTATCTTTTGAGCCTCCGGGAAGCATGATGTTATCATGACCCTTTCCCACCGCTGATTGATTTTCAAGCTGAGCATACAAAGACTGCACCCTTGTCTTCGGGGGAACTGAAGGGGATTTCGAATCTGGCAAGGATGGAGCGGTGTCCCTAGGGTTATGCGGTGTACCATGACAAAATTCAAGATTGATAGAGTGGCCATCGACGTGAGCACCTTGCAGGGCTGCAAGGGCTGCTTTTGCGGAATGGGTGGATGGGAAATGCAAGAACCCAAAGCCTGCGTGCGTTCCGCTTTCGAGGTCTCCCGGTAGGTCCACTTTGACTAGGAACCCTTTTGAAGCGAACACATCTTGGATCACTTTACCAGTAACATTATATCCGACATTCCCAATGAACAATGTATCTGACTCGGATTCTGATGCCTGAGGCTCGGGTTGGAGAGAGCCAGGAGGCTGAGAGTTTGACGGCAGCGGGGGGTATGGTGTGTGCGGCATCGACTCATTCGGTTTTTCAAAAGGAGGCACAGTAGGCAATTGCCATGTAGAGGACCCAGTATACGGATCAGACGGTCGTTGGAGGGAAAGAGGCGGCTGTCCAAAAGTAGTATCTCCTTTGTGAGTCTTATCCTGGCCGCATACTCCGTCGGAGACTTCCTTGAGAGTGTCTGCGATGTCCGCTACTCTCTCTTTGCCTTTCGGAGAGGAAGAAGCACCACCGGATATCTCATGTTGTGCCTGCGCCTCAGGAGCTTCCAAGCTCACATAGCTGTCAGGTTGGGAATTGACATTCGGTCCCGCGGTGTCTGTTTGTGTGGAAGTAGATATGGTCTCAGCAGAAGATTCTTGCGTAGTTCCGTGAGTGAACGGCGGCCCGAATTCGGTGCGAAAGGCATCAAACAAGGTGCTGCCCATCTGACTCAATTCACTGGCCAGTACGCGGAAATCATTGACTGCCTGTTGGGCTTGGGGAAACTCCGCGGCACGGACTCTATCTGCCGCATGGCCAGATGCAATAGAAGCTTCGCCAAGGGCATTTGCTAGGTCCTTGACACGACCGTCAAGGGTGGACAGTGCATTCTGTAAAGTCGGTCGGATTTGCTCAGGAAAGGTCCTCTGAGCGCTTGAAACTTGACGCTCAAGTTCCGGCAGCCTAGCCCTCAACTCCGATCCGATGAGCTCGACTCCTCCGATGACGCTGTGCATGGCGTGAACAAGGAGGTCGGTTGGTTTGGGGGTATTCGAGGGCTGCGGTGCTCGTTGTGCTTCCGTATCAGGTGTAGAAATGCTAGCTTCGGGTCCTTCACCTTCGGCGGCAGTGCAAGCTTCCATAATTTTCGACATTTCGGCTTCAAATGCGGCCAGGAGTGGCTGTGCTTCATCACTAGCGGAAGGCTCCAGACGTTGTGTGGCTTCTGGCAGTGAGCTGGCCTCCAAGCTCACACTGGCAGGGCGGGTTACAGAAGCTCCCAGAGACCAAGGGTTACCCTGGATAGAAGGCAGAGGCATGAAGTTCGAAGTGTTGATATCGGGAGTCCGCCTCCAGCCACGCATACGTGCACCTGCTTCTTGTGCCTAGTATACATTAGCATGTTTCCACGAGTTCAGGCCACTCGACGACTTACCTGTCGTTTCCCTTCAGCAGTGAGGGAAGACGTTCCGGATCCCTGCGAAGCGACCTTCTCTCCAACATTGTCACCAGTTGCTGGCATAGAAGAGGATTCATCATGAGCAGAAGCCGAAACGGAAAGACGGGTCTCTTGCTCGCTGGGCGACTGCTCTCTCTTTGGGATCTGAGGTGGGTTGCAAGCACGGAGCCAGCGTTGACGGATGTCCCCAGTACTCACATCTCCAAAAGCCGATGTAGAAGATTCTTTCGCATCTTCCGGGGAGGACCCCAGGGCTGATGACTGTTCAGGACACCGGTCTTCCCGCTCATATCTCTTCCATAATTCTGTGATTGAATTGGATCTCCGAATATCAAATATATGCATCTGATCCCGGTTATCTTGCAGCGCAGACGAAAGAGGAGACGATGAAGAGGGCCACGAGAGAGGCGAATCAAAGACAGGATCTTCTAGGCGTTGAGACAGTTCCAATGATGAGCCAACCTGATTAGAAGCGTTAGCATCAGATCGACTATGCCGACTTAATAGGTAGTACTTACAGTAATAGTTTCTCCATCATCAGGGTCCATATACATAAGCGCTGCTCGAGGATGAGTGGAGATTATGTGATCATACTCAGAGGCAGAGAGAACGACCACCCCATGTCGATGTTGCGAGTGACCGTCTCTCCGCGCATCATGGACTGTCTCAAACCCATCACGCTTTGCTGGAGTATAACGGGCAGAATCATCCACCGAGGCACCCGCATGCACACACGCACTGGAAGTTTGGGACTTAAGGTCCCTGATCTTGAATGGTTGAAGCATGCTGTGTAGTGGCGATGCTGAGCGCTTTGGTGTTGAGAGGTAACGAAACGAGAGTGTAGAGCTGCAGTTTTATCCACAAGCTGCCAAACAGGATATCGCAGTTACTGTCATAAAAACAAAAGATAATAATTACAACTCCTCGCAGATGAGGTGGTGATGGAATAAAGAGCAAGGGAAACGAGCAGCCTTGGATGGCTTTAGCAGCAATAATGAGGCAGCCTAGCTGGGTCTCAGATGCTCATGGCGAATGACCATGCAGCAGATGAGATGACAACAAAATCCGAGGTTAACAGTCACTAGCGGTATTTTGTTGTCTGTGTACAAGAGCCCAGGCCAGCAGAGTCGATGGCTGGTCCCTGATAGATAGGCAGATAGATAATGATAATGGGTTACAGTTGCTTTGCTTTAGCTTCATGGAGCTTCACGGCTGTCATTCAAGCTGCCGACTGTCGCCCCCGCCTTGAGGTCGCCGCGCCATGCCCCTTAAGGCAATCCGCGCAACCGCCCCGATCGACGCGCTGACAGCCATGCGATGTCTTTAGACGGTTTCGATCTCATTATCTCATCTCTGGATACACTGTTCAGCTCCCACCATTGCGGTCTGCCTCAGGAGTCGTATAGACATATATGTCTTTGAACTGATCCGTTCCTTATTCCTGAAACCATCGCGCCTGTTTCCGAAGAAGATAGAGCAAGGCCCTGTCACGCGCTCGCCCTCTTTCGCGATCTATGAATTACTACTTGGCGCAAAATAGCGAACTCACAGGACTGTATTAGAATCGGATTAAGGCCCTTCTGCACTCTTTCTACCTCATGGCTCGCAACGATCATAAACCATCGAGCGAGCGCAATGTCAAGCACGTCGTGTTAGGAGACCTCCTCTTCAGGACCTGGTACCAGTCCATATACCCCGAAGAACTCGTGGGGAAGGATACAGACCGACTCTATGTCTGTCGTTGGTGTTTTCGCTATTCATGCGACGTCCACGCTCATGCCGGCCACACGCGTGTCTGCCAGCATCGAGCGATCCCTCCGGGGTCGCAAGTCTACGAACATGAGGGATATTCGGTGTGGGAGGTAGACGGGGAGGACTCGAAGCTCTTTGCGCAGAACCTGTCACTCTTTGCGAAACTTTTCCTCGATCATAAATCCGTCTTTTTCGATGTCTCGTCCTTCCTGTACTATATCCTCACCTACACCGACCCTGCCGATCCGGAGAATTACTATGTCTTGGGGTATTTCTCGAAAGAGAAGTTGTCTTGGGATGCGAACAATCTTGCGTGCATTCTCATATTTCCTCCATATCAACACAAACAGCTGGGGAAGCTGCTCATGGGCGTGAGCTACAAGCTGAGCGGCTGGGAATGGGAAGGGGGCATTATCGGTGGACCTGAGAGACCATTGAGCGAGATGGGCCGCCGCAGTTATTCTCGCTTCTGGGAGGAACGGATCGCTCGATATTGCTTGGTTGGACACCCCGGAGGAGCCCAGGAGGAGTTGGTGCAACAGAAGCAGAGCACAGGTAAAGGAGCGAAGAAACGCCCTGCCCGCCAACGGATGACAGTCCGCGAGATTGGATTGGCGACGGGTATGCTTACGGAAGATGTGATCACGGCTTTGAAAGGAATGGGTGTCGTGGAGTCGCAACAGGGTAACAAGAAGCGCAAAACAGCGTCGTCGACCGCAGAGGAACTCGAGCATAGCGAGACTGTGACGGTTCGCAAGTCGAACGTGCTCGAGTGGGCTAAAATACACGGCGTCAGTCTGAGAGATCCTGTAAGGGAAGAAGGGTTCTTGGGAGAATGGGCAACAGGGAATACGCAATCCAGTGGCCAGTCAGGGTCGGAAGGGGAGAGTGACTGATTAGGGAGAAGAGATGTCGCACGTACTGGCGCTTGGGTTTGCATGGTTGGATCGGCGTTTACAAGGGCTGGTGGGAGATATAGGGAGGATAAAAATGATACCCCTTTTGTATTTTTCTACTGTGAAATCGACAATCGATTCTCTTGACCCTGTCTGAATGTGTGAGACGTATATAATGGGTAAATGGGCATGATTATTTCTGCATCCGTGCATCTAAAGTGGAGCCATTGATACATTTATTTCAGTACACCTTTTTCCTTTTTGCCTGTAGAGGAGTCTTTCCTCCAGCATAACCTATGGAGATATCACAGCCCTCATGCATTACTCTTCCATTCCAGCAGGACCGCCAGACTTGCCCATTTGGCGTGCCTTCAGCAGCTCATCGCAGAGAAGCAGATTGGACGCGATTCCAGTGCTAGATGCGATGCAGTTCCGCAGCACACGGTACGAGTCGAAGACACCCTCCTGGACTGGATCCATTGGCTCGCCAGTGGCTAGGTCGAGGCCAACAATGTTGCCCTCTTCCTGTTCACCCTGCAGGGCCGCTAGCGAGTCCTGAATGTCATGGCCGGAGTTGGCAGCCAGAGTCTTGGGAATGACGAGCAGAGCCTCTGCGAAGGCGGAAACACCGAATTTGGCCTTGCCCTTAACCGTCTTGCGGAAATTCTCAGAGGCAAGGTGCGTAGCACAGGCGATCTGGAAAGCTCCTGCGCCCGGCACAACGCAGCCATCGACGATAGTGTTGTACACTGAACGCAGACCGTCCCGAACAGCATCGTTGATCTGATTAATTGTGTGGGCATTAGGGCCCTTGATGAGAATAGTGACAGATTTGGGGTCCTTGACCTCCTCGACAAAAGTGTACTTCTCCTCTCCGAGAGTGTGCTCGTAGACAAGACCGGCCCAGCCAAGAACGTCGGGCGTGAGGTCTTCGACACTGTTCTGTGCAGTACCACCACACACCAGCTGGAGACGTTCCATGTTCCTTCTCTTGGCTCTCCGGAGGGCAAGAATGCCGTTCTTGACAAGGACGTCCAGACTCAGGGGGTCGATTCCCTTTTGGTTGATGACGACAAAGCTCTTCTTGGGGTCGTTGCCGCAGACCTGCTTCTTAAGCTCTACAATCTTCTGAAGCTTCGCGTCGACAAATCTGCGCTCGCTCTCCACCAGCTTGTCTCTCTGCTCGGCGCTCGAGTAGTAAAAGCCAGAGTTAATCTCAGACTTCTCGTACTCCAAGCTGACGTTCAGAGTCAGGATGAAAGCGTTCTCCACTCTTTTTGGCATATCGGGGTGGCGAGCACCGTGGTCAAGTGCCAGTCCGCGGATGAGCTGGGTGTCGGATGCACTCCGGTGTTGCATCTTCATAATCTCGATCATGTGCAGGTCTGGCTTTGTAGGCTTCTTGTAGATAGCAAGAACAGCGTCGACAATGTCAGGGGTCAACTTCTCGGCCAGAGCATTGTTCAGCTTCGTCGAGAGCGATGTTCGGGCCACGGAGAGCAAGAGTTCACGGTCGATATCCCGCTGGAGCTTGAACTGGTCGAGGAACTAGCAACGGGAAATAGATCAGTCACAGTCTCAACAGTATTATTGGATATACCCACCTTCAGAGTCTCGTTCTTCGCGATCTCGTAACCATCCGTCAGAACTCGAGGGTGCAGCCCCTCGGAAATATGGCGATCCGCTTGTTTAAGAAGCTCTCCAACCGTGAGAACAACCGACGTCGTTCCGTCTCCAGTAATATCATCTTGAGCAGTAGCTGCACGTGCAATCATGACCTTCACAAAATATGAGCATCGAGAAGAATTCCGGAGGACAAAAAGGTGCTTACGGCAGTGGGGTTTTGAATTTGCTATAACCATTAGCCCAGATATCGTCAGGAGAAGGGGGTCTTAACGAACCATCTCTCGCAGCAGAACATTTCCGTCTTTAGTGAGTTTGATCTATTCCATAGTCGCATGAGTATTCATCCCTATATAACACCTAAAAGGATAAAAATGCATACCCCGCCTGCACCGTCCACCAACCTAGAAGAATGCGTCAGTATCATACTTCCCCGCAGTGTCTGGCCGCTGCAACGTACATCTTGATGGTCCCGGATGGACCGAGATTCGACTTCAGAACATCCTGAAGACCCTCTCCGGCACTGATATTCACCTTCAAAGCCTCCGCTCTCCGCTGCAAATTGTCAGTTTCTTCGTCACGGAGGGGTATTTCGATTGGTGTCCTACCCTCGACTCGGCCTTGGGGTTGAGCAACTGCGTCGCAGACATTGCTGCAAACTAAACGAGAAATAAAGAACCAGGACCCTTCAGAAATAAACAAATGTGTGGTGACTGAGCGTGATGGAAGGCCGAACTTGACGACCCGCGCTGGCACGTAGCTGGAGGTGCACCCGTCGAACGCGGTGAGCTTAGTTTTGCCCAAAAAGCCCACATTGAAGTTCGCACTAGCGCCGCCGCAGAAAAAAAAGAGCTCCGACGTCTCGATTCTCGATTTCGATTTCTCCAGCCTTTTAAAACTCCCCCACCCAACGGCGATTTTATTGTCGCAACAGTCTGGAGTTTGGGCAGCGAGACATATTGCTCGCGTGAGGTTACTTTTGCGTCAAATTTTCGTGGCCTCAGATCGATCTCGCCATGGCCGACTACCTGCTGTTCGAGAGCCCGATGGGCTACTCGCTCTTCAAGGTCGCCCACCAGGTGGACACTGTCGGAAACCGCCTCAAGGAGGTTCAGGAGGGCGTGCCGGATCTTGCAAAATTTGGAAAGATGGTCGATTTGGCGAGTTTTCTGCCTTTCGAGTATGTCCTACGAACCCGTGCTCGTTTTGCTACTGTAGACCTAACGAAAATTCTTCTAGAAACAACAAGCAGGCCCTCAGTGAGATCAACGATGTTTCTGAGGGTGTCGCATCGGAAACTCTGATCAATTTCCTCGAGCTGAACCTCCCAAAGCCTGGTAAGAAGAAGAAGGTCTCTCTCG
Source organism: Paecilomyces formosus (assembly GCA_029606185.1). Classification (NCBI taxonomy): domain Eukaryota; kingdom Fungi; phylum Ascomycota; class Eurotiomycetes; order Eurotiales; family Thermoascaceae; genus Paecilomyces; species Paecilomyces formosus. Next base: position 1,508,060 of record JAPVCB010000017.1, on the reverse strand, counting down.
GTGTCTCGGATAAGGCTCTCGCGGGTAGTATCAAGTCCGCTTTCGACTTCGTCGACTGCGAGACCGGTGACACCAGTGAGGTCGTCCAGGATATGCTGCGAGGTGTCCGACTCCATGCCACGAAGCTGTTGAAGCAGCTGCGCGAGGGTGATGTCGACACCGCTCAATTGGGTCTTGGTCATGCCTATTCGCGTGCCAAGGTCAAGTTCTCTGTGCAGCGTGACGACAACCACATCATCCAGGCCATCGCCATCCTCGATCAGCTTGACAAGGCCATCAACACTTTCTCTATGAGAGTGAGGGAATGGTACGGTTGGCACTTCCCTGAACTTGTCAAGATCGTTTCAGACAACCAGCGCTATGCTCAGGTCGCCCTCTTTGTGAAGGACAAGACGACCCTTACGGAGGACAGCCTTCATGACTTGGCTGCCCTTGTGGAAGATGACGAGGGTGTCGCCAGAAGCATTATCGACGCTGCCAAGCACAGTATGGGCCAGGAAATCTCCCAGACTGACATGGAAAATGTGATCTCCTTCGCCGAGCGCGTTGTGAGCCTTTCCAAGTACCGCAAGTCCCTCCACTCCTACTTGGTTTCCAAGATGAGCGTCGTTGCTCCCAACTTGGCTGCTTTGATTGGAGAGATTGTTGGCGCTCGTTTGATCTCTCACGCCGGAAGCTTGACCAACCTCTCCAAGTATCCTGCATCCACCGTTCAGATTCTGGGTGCGGAGAAGGCTCTTTTCCGTGCTCTGAAGACCAAGGGCAACACGCCCAAGTACGGACTGCTGTACCATTCCTCCTTTATCGGTCGTGCTGGCCCCAAGAACAAGGGAAGAATCTCCAGATTCCTTGCCAACAAGTGTTCTATCGCTTCTAGAATCGACAACTTCTCCGAGACTCCTTCCACCAAGTTTGGAGATGTCCTGAAGAAGCAGGTGGAGGAGCGTCTTGAATTCTACGTTTCCGGCGCTGCCCCTACTAAGAACGAGGTCGCTATGGTAGGTCTCAATGGTCTTATTTTACAATGTCTCTCGCTAACGCATAGTAGAAATCTGCCATGGATGATATCCTGGCTGACATCGAGGTCGACGAGGGCCACAGCGATGTCGACATGGAGGACGCTGACAAGGCCGAAAAGAAGGAGAAGAAAGACAAGAAGGAAAAGAAGGACAAGAAAGAGAAGAAGGAGAAGAAGGACAAGGAGGAAAAGAAGGACAAGAAGAAGAGTCGAAAGTCCGACGTGGGTGACGATGATGTCTCTGACAAGAAGAAGCGGAAGCGCGACAGTGAGGTCGGATCGTCTAAAAAGAAGTCGAAGGCCTAATCGTTACCATATTATGGGATGGGTCGGAGTAATCGACGCGGCGTTCTTCTTGGTTGAATTTGTGATCATGTCTCGTTTTCTTTACGCTTGTTATTTATGTGTCGACGGATAGGGATTTTGCTGTAAAAATATGTTGTACTTAGACAGCTTGGAACTGTATCAAAGTCCGTTTAGCACTGTTTTCCCTCATAATAAGTAACTCCCTTGCTTTCAGCAGACTCCTCGGGAAAAGTGCGGAGAAAGGGCGGCGACGGGCAACTATGACGCCCGCCTGCTTCTCCTCCATTCCGCAACACTACATACTAGGAATCATGTCGACGAAGCCCCTGTTCCATCAACTGCAGTGAATTCACAATGGCTATCATGCTGTCGCTATTCTGTGCTGAAGTGCTTCAGCTTATTTGAGCAGCTCTTCAGATCTACCTCAACGTCTGCGGTCTCTTCGCTCACTCACTACTACTGGTTTCCCCACAGTCGTCCTCTAGCAGCCCCGCTAATAATAATGGCAACGCTCTTATCATTCAAGTCGCCGAAGCGCAAACGAGAAACTTCGGAATCTGAGTGTTATAGTCCATCTGCCTCTCCTCCATCGACTATTTCCATCTCTAGCTTCCAAGAGGCCTGTTTGCGCGAAGAGGAGGGAGGCTACAGTCCACGGACCGCAGTCGCAGGACGCCTGCGTGAGCTTGCGATCCGCGGTGAATATGTTCCAAATTCAGATTTTGAGATCTACGACTCAATCGAACATATAAAGAGGCCATCTAGCCAAGTCTCATTCAGTCTGGATACGTCTGGAGATGCCGATATGCCAGCATCGTCTTCCTCCGCGCAAAGCGATCATGTCTCAAGCGCAGAGTCGAATGCTATTTTTGATATCCACGAGACGGAGAGTGGACTGAAAACACCAACTTCGTCGACCAATTCTACACCTTCACGAAGCCCTCGCAAGAAACGTCCAATTAAACAACCCATGAAACCGCGCAGTCGGCGAAAATCGCCGCCTCTGACTGGAAATGCTGGAGAGGATCCGCTCACGTGGCACGATTCGGAGATTACGGGGCACGAGCCTAATGATCCGAACGACGATGGATATGGCATCAATGGCATTGGGTTCAAACCCACTGCTGCTATAGCTTGGGCGAGGTCACAGAAGAGGCAGAAGCAAGTCTCCGATTGGAAGAACCGTGAAGCCCGAGAAGAACGAGAGAGACGCAGGGAGCGGCGAGAAGGGATGAGTCGAGAGAACACCGGTAATGGACCAGAGAGGACGGTACAAAAGAGGGTCAAATTTAGCACGGATGACTTAGTTCACTGATATGGAAACGATACGACTTGGAGCACTTGGCGCAATAGGTTAGGGATATGGACAATCATAGAGATTGAGGGATATGATGAATTTTTTTTCCCTTCTTTTTCTCATTGGATTGGAGATATCTACACTGAATGGATATATTTTACAGGTCAATAAAAGCCGAAAAGCTAATCGAACTCATAAAGATGCTACCACCATGTCCACTCTGTGATGACCATTTTGAAAACCCGGACAACTCCTTGACTCCCGTTTTCTGCGTAGAAAGAGAGGTTACCAGAATTTATAATTCGAGAGATTGGTCCAGCTCTTCCGCCTTCGCTCCTCCTCGAGGCGCGCTGCCTCCTCGGCCTGCTTCTGCTCCTTCTCCCTCTGTTTCTTCAACTTGAGCTCCTTCATCATCTCCACGGCCTGTTTCATACCATCGATCTCCTTCACTCGTTGGCGCTGGCAAAGCTCGTAGGCGGCAATCGAAATGACGGCAAAGGAGCCCACCGCCCAGTTACATGCTGGCCAGATTGACTTAAGCCCTGTGTGATTTGATTTACGATCAGCACCGGTTTGACCTGATTTTATGGTAATATAGTCAAATGCACTGGCTTACCTCCAACAACACCTCTTATTCCACCGACACCGAAACCAGCACCAAGTCCTACGAGCAAGGAATCCCGGGAGCACGGCGTTTTGTAGAATGCCGACATTTCGTTTAGAGAAATTGATTTCACAGCGTCAGACACAGAGATGTCTTTGGCTTTCCCTCCGGTATTACTATATGCTCCAGGTGCCATATTAATCGGCTCCTCCGGGTTTCCAAAAGCATCCCATAACTTTCCGACTTGCGACTTGGGCAGCTCATGCTTGGGTTTTGCGGTGGCGGAAGGGGGAGTCTGAGATGTTGTTTGATCATTGATTTGTTCCCCGGTGGGAAAAAGTCCGGATTCTCGCGTATCACCTGCCATGGCGAGTTCTGGTCAGGAACTAACTGGCCGTTCGTATTATTGGGATCCGAATCTTGTATATCTTCCCCGACAAGATCATGCGGGTAAAGTCAAGTTTTTCCGAGAGCACCCGCCAAAGACGGCATCCCCAAAAGGGAGGGTTTCTCCGTCCGCGAATGGTAATAAACGCGTTTAGTGGAAAACGCGAACGCGTCGAAGGTACCGGGACTAGTAATATGGGCTCGAGAGGCACAGGGCCTTATTCTAGGCTCAAAGCCCATCAATCGCGACAACAAGCCCAGCGACACATTCAGAAATACTACACTGGCCACGGGGAAAGCCAGAACAAGCCATGCCCGTGTTGTCCTTGAACTAACCCGAGTCGCTTTGTCCATGGTCAACTGAATCCATTCCCCCGACACCCTTGATCCCCAGACGGGCACAGCGCAATGCCTTCACGAAAGCCCAGCAAATATGGAAACAAGTTTCGGTCCAGCGCCGCATCTTTCAACCCCAAGAGGGCAAAGACAGTCGAATTTGCCTCTCTGCGGTCGACAGAATCGACGTCTCAAGATGAGAAATTCGAAGCGATCCGGCTTGCGAACACTATTGATGAGACCATGGGCTTTCCGCGCTTCGAAGCCGGCCATAAGAAAGTTGGATGGCTCATCAATATGCACAGCACCTCGATCGAGGACCCCAAAGTCCCCGGGGGTCGCGCTGGTGTCGACTTCTACTTCCTTGAAGATGACGGAAGCAGTTTCAAGGCGACGGTGGAATACGACCCATATTTTCTGATCGCAACAAAGAAAGGGCACGAGTCAGAGGTAGAAGAGTGGTGCAGAAGGATGTTTGAAGGCCTTATCAAGAAGGTGGTTCGAGTCGACAAAGAAGATCTGCAGATGCCAAACCACCTGCTTGGATACCGGAGAACTTTCCTGCAGCTTAGCTTTGCCAATGTGAGCAATCTCTTGGAGGTCAGGAGGACCCTTCTACCAATTGCGGAGAAAAACAAAAAGAATGTGAATGCGATGGATACTTATGCGGAGATGGCCAGGTGGGTATATTCCAGTATTGGATTGAGCTAGAGGGTCGATTCTAACTTGAAGTCTAGCGCGAATGCCGGCTTCGATCTCTTTGATGACGAACTAAATAATGACCCACGACCTAACGGCAATGTAAATGCGAGTGATTTCATAATTGATATTCGAGAGTACGATGTTCCTTACCATGTTCGAGTGTGTATCGATAAAGGTCTGTTGCAGGAACAACCCTTTCGAACGTTTCCGTCGCTGACCGGTCATAGACATACGTATTGGAAAATGGTACACGGTGGAATCAAAACACGGCGTTATTTCATTGACTTGCATAGAAGAGCGACTTCAGCGTGCTGACCCTGTCGTCCTCGCTTTTGATATCGAAACCACGAAACTACCCCTAAAGTTCCCCGACGCTGTTATCGACCAAATCATGATGATTTCTTACATGATTGATGGGAACGGATTTCTAATCACCAATCGAGAGATTGTTTCTGAAGACATTAATGACTTCGAGTATACGCCCAAACCCGAATATAGTGGTCCATTCGTGATCTTCAACGAGCCAGACGAGAGAGCCGTCCTTGAAAGATTCTTCAGCCATGTCAAAGAAGCGAAGCCGACAGTCATCGCAACATATAACGGTGACTTCTTCGATTGGCCTTTTGTCGAAGCAAGAGCCAGTGTACTGGGAATCGATATGTACACCGAGATCGGCTTTCGGAAAAACAGCGAAGATATCTACCAGAGCGACCACTGTGTGCACATGGATTGTTTTGCTTGGGTCAACCGTGACAGTTATCTTCCGCAGGGAAGTAGAGGCCTCAAAGCTGTCACAGTCGCGAAATTAGGATACGATCCCGATGAGCTGGACCCCGAATTGATGACTCGGTATGCCAGCGAACGTCCGCAGACTTTGGCAGAGTATTCAGTTTCAGATGCGGTAGCGACTTACTACCTGTACATGAAATATGTGCATCCATTCATCTTCTCTCTTTGTACAATTCTGCCTATCAACCCCGACGACACCTTACGAAAGGGTACCGGAACACTGTGTGAGATGTTGCTCATGGTCCAGGCTTACCAAAACGAGATCATCCTACCAAACAAACATAAGGATCCGCCAGAATCCTTCTATGAGGGTCATCTGCTAGAATCGGAGACATATGTCGGTGGTCACGTCGAGAGTCTTGAGGCCGGAGTCTTCCGGAGTGATATTCCAGTCAACTTTTCCGTTGATGCGACAGCGATCGACGAATTGATCAGGGATCTCGATGCCGCGCTGAAATTCAGTATCACGGTCGAAGAGAAGAAGTCCCTTGACGATGTCAGCAACTACGAAGAGGTCAAAGCCCAGATTGTAGAACGCCTACTCGATCTCAAAAATACCCCCGTTCGCCAGGAGTGCCCGTCTATCTATCATTTGGATGTTGCTTCTATGTATCCGAACATCATGACCACCAACAGACTCCAGCCAGATTCAATGATACAAGAGTCTGATTGTGCAGCATGTGATTTTAACCGCCCAGGAAAGACATGCGACAGAAGACTTCCGTGGGCATGGAGAGGCGAGTTCCTTCCCGCAAAGCGAGATGAGTACAATATGATCCGGCGAGCAGTCGAAAACGAGAAGTTCCCTGGGAAGACAAAGAAATCCCCGATGAGGATGTTCGGCGAACTGAGTACAGAGGAGCAGGCTGCTGTTGTGAAGAAAAGACTCCAAGAGTACAGCAAGAAAATCTACCATAAAATCCACGACAGCAAGACCATGGAACGGGAAGCTATCATATGCCAGCGCGAGAACCCATTTTACGTTGATACAGTGCGGAACTTTCGAGATCGAAGATATGACTTCAAGGGAAAGCAGAAAGTATGGAAAGGGAAGACGGACGCCTTGAAGGCACAAGGCGCTTCTGCTGCAGAGGTCGAGGAGGCCAAGAAAATGATCGTGCTGTTTGATTCGTTGCAGCTTGCGCACAAAGTCATTCTCAACAGTTTCTACGGATATGTGATGCGAAAGGGATCTCGTTGGTATTCAATGGAAATGGCCGGTGTGACTTGTTTGACTGGTGCCCATATCATCCAAATGGCGAGAGAGCTGGTTGAACGCATCGGCCGTCCTTTGGAATTGGATACGGACGGTATTTGGTGTATGCTTCCTGCGACATTCCCCGAGAATTTCTCCTTCACGTTGAAGAACGGCAAAAAGCTAGGCATTTCCTATCCTTGTGTCATGCTGAACCACCTTGTTCATGGTCGTTTCACGAACCATCAGTACCAGACGCTTGTGGACCCCGTAACCTTCAAATATGAGACACACAGCGACAATTCCATCTTTTTCGAAGTTGATGGACCATACAAGGCAATGATTCTTCCGACCTCGAAAGAAGAAGACAAGAACTTGAAGAAACGTTATGCAGTCTTCAACCATGACGGTTCCTTGGCTGAACTGAAGGGTTTCGAGGTTAAACGCCGTGGAGAGTTGAAATTGATCAAGATTTTCCAGACCCAGATTTTCCGCTTCTTCTTGGAAGGAACTACACTCCCGGAGACATACGCAGCGGTCGCTCGAGTTGCAGATCGATGGTTAGACGTCCTATACCAGCATGGATCAACGCTGGCGGATGAAGAGCTTATCGACCTGATTTGCGAGAACAGAAGTATGACAAAAACCCTAGAAGAGTATGGTAACCAGAAATCCACGTCGATTACTACGGCGCGGAGACTGGCAGAATTCTTAGGGGAACAGATGGTCAAGGACAAAGGTCTCAATTGCAAGTATATCATATCGTCCAAACCCAGAAACACTCCTGTCACAGACCGAGCGATTCCGGTTACAATATTTTCTGCCGAAGAAAGTGTGAAACGATTCTTCCTGCGGAAATGGCTCAAGGACGACCCCGGAGATATGGATCCTAGAACAGTCATCGACTGGGACTACTACCTTGAGCGTTTAGGCTCTGTTGTGCAGAAATTGATCACTATCCCGGCCGCCCTGCAGAAGATTCGCAACCCTGTTCCTCGAGTTCCTCATCCGGACTGGCTACAGAGACGAATCGATATGAAAGATGACAAATTCAAGCAGAAGAAAATGACGGACATCTTCCAAACGACCGAAAAGAAAGCATTGACTGATGTCTCAACAAATATCCTTGACCATCGTGTTCCCCATACTGCTGATATCGAGGATGCTCTCGCGCGTTCTGGGGAGACGTTGAAATCGCCAACTTCGAATAAGGTGGCCCAGAAGAGAAAGTTGCCGGAGGGTCCTTCAACAACATCACTTGACCCCTTTGCTAGCCTCCCTGCTACAATGCCGTCAATCACTGATGACTATGTCGGTTTCCTAAAGTACCAGAAGCAGAAGTGGAAGATTCAGAAGCAAGCTCGAGTCCGCCGCCGACAGCTCTTCGGTGACAGGGTGAACATTGCATCAGACTCCCTTAGTAACTACTTCAGGAACCAAGCGGAGATGCTTTACATCAGTACGTGGCAGGTCTTGCAGCTTCGTGATACTGAAATGCCCGGAATTGTACGAGCTTTTGTTCTTATCGATAAGAAGATCCACGCCTTGACTATCAAGGTTCCCCGTCAACTGTTCATCAATTTCAAGAATGATTCGCTGCCGGATGTAGACGTTCCAGGGTGCGAGGTCGAAAAGGTCAACCACACATTGCCAAATGGCCATCCTTCTGTCCATCTCTTCAAGGTCACGCTATCTGAGGATACATATCTGAACGAGGCGGAAAAGATGGAAGCTCTTCTACATCATCCAAGTGTGGAAGGTGTCTACGAGAAGAATGTTCCATTAAGCGTTCGTGCCATACTGAAGCTGGGCAGCCATTGCACATTCGATGAAAGTCAACGTGGTGTGTTGGGAGAGGGATTAGATCATGGATTTGACCTCTCAGCTCTCTTGCATGCCACGCCGCAACAGCCGTATCTAGAGGAATCTCCATTGGCGTACCTCTATCTATACCACGTTGTATCTGGAGAACGCCAGATTTTTGCGCTTTTCTCAACACTGAGAAATGAAGCGCACATCGTTATTCTGAATCGGACAAGGGACATCCAGGGCTTTCCGAACATGGACAAGATTTACGCAGAGGATCTCTTAAGGAAACTCCAGGGTAGTTCGGGCGAAAAGGTGCAGGAGGCGTTCTCTTATCAGGAGAAGCTTCACTTCAAGAGTACTCAAGTAACGACAAGACGAAAGGCTCATCTCGAAATTGGTGATTTGGTGAAGAAGTTCCGAAGTGAGGAAAGCCAGCCAGTTATGCTCGTCATCCAGTCTCAACAAAGAGAGCGCCTATGTCACGATATACCGATTCTGAAGGAGTATCCCCTTCTTACAGTCAAACCAGAGGCAGCCGACATGGAATTTCCCCCCCTAGGCTGGCAGAGTTTCGTTGCGAAAAGACTTGTTAGGCGTTACATGTATCTCGGAACATGGATCCAAAACTTGACCTTGTTGGCGAGATATGGAGATGTCCCTGTTGGAAATCTAGAGAGTGAGGACCCAAGGTATCTGATTGATGTGTCATACGCGAGACGACTTCAACAGAGCAATGTCGTACTTTGGTGGTCTTCTGGACCTCGACCGGATCACGCAGGATACGAGAAAGATGATGTTGTGGGACCGTTAGAAAGGGTCGATATGCCTTCCATTAATGTTCCAGGGGCATATTCTACTGTGTGCATCGAACTAGACATCCGCAACCTTGCTTTCAATACTATCCTCACATCATCCCTGATTAATGAACTGGAAGGCAGTGATGCCCTCCTAGCTCCCTCTGCACCAGCAACCGACGGTCCAAGCGATGGCACGGGTGTCCTATACTCAGAGAAAGCGTTTGCATCTGCTGGCGTCTTTGTCCTGCGCGAAATGGTAAAGCAATGGTGGACCGAGGTCTGTGCAGGCAACGGTATGGCGGATATCATGGTGCAGCACCTGATCCGGTGGATTGAGAGCCCGGCTTCCTGTCTCTATGATCGGTCGCTGCATTACTATGTACGGATGATGTCAAAGAAGTCTTTCCAGCAGCTCATGGCTGACTTTCGGCGTGTGGGTTCGAATGTCATCTTCGCGAGCCCAACGCGTCTGCTTCTGCAAACCACCAAGACTGAGGTTGGCAATGCGTACGCATACAGTCAGTATGTACTGAAGTCTATCCGTGGTAACGCCGTCTTTTCCTTTATCGATCTGGAAATCAAGGAGTACTGGGACTTCCTTGTTTGGTACGATGAATACAACTACGGAGGTAAAGGCTGTCGGGAGGTCGTCGAGTCAGACAATCAGCAACTCGAGACAATCATGCATTGGCAGATGAGCCGGTTCCTTCCTGCTCCGATGCAGACTGTCTTCCACGATTGGGTTGTCGAGTATATTGAACTCATGCACGCTCTCAAAAGGCCCGGCTCTCAAGATGCTGATATCTCGTCTACGCCTCGACTTACGCAGATCCCGGGGAGACCCGCAGATACTGACAGTGATCAAATCACCTCTGTTCTTACTGATCGCTTTTCAAAGCCCCTAAAGAAGCAAATCACTGGTCTCATCCGGCGACAGCGTGACGAGATGCTTCATCCAGAGCTGGCGTCTGACTATGTCTTCCCAGTACTTCCTGGAGCAGTAGTAGACCCTAATGCAGACAATCGCAACCCGGCTCTGGAACTGGTCAAGTCGCTCATGCAAGTCCTGAGCCTCTCGAAAACGACTACACTGGAGACCCGGCTCCTCCGCCGCGAGTTGCTGGCACTCTTCGAGGTTCGGGAATTCAGCGAGGAGGGTCGGTTCGAAAATCCCAGCGCTAGTCTCAAGCTTCCAGAGCTGGCCTGCAACGCTTGCTGCTTGATCCGCGATCTCGATCTATGCCGGGATGAGGACGTGCTCCCCGAGCTGGATTCTGATGGAGCAATTGGTACAGTGAAGGCCTGGCGTTGTCCCTTTTGCCAGACGGAATACGACAAGCTTGCTCAAGAAGAGACTCTTATCGGTCAGGTCCAGGGAATGATAGTAGCGTGGCAGACGCAGGATCTGAAATGCTCCAAGTGCGGCGGACTGAAAGTCAGCGACTTCATGGAGCACTGTTCGTGCAGTGGAAACTGGGTCGCAACGGTTAACCGGGCAGACATGGAGAAGCGGCTACGTATTATGGCGAGCGTTGCGAAGTTCCACGGCTTGAAGCTGCTGGAGACGGTGGTACACGGGGTTCTAAGCGGGATTTAGCTCTCTCCCTGATTCGTATCGACTGTGGGTTTGGTCAGAGTTCCTTTGGAGCTTTGGCACTTGCATTGCGCCGGCGTATGAGGATCGACTGGTAGTGTAATTTACATGGTGTTTGGGATGACTGAGGGAGATATAATAGTTTATATCCAGGGTACAAAGAAAGGCGATCTGTGGTTTGGTTTGGTTAGGTTAAGTTACGTATATAGTTACGGAGTACGCCGTGCGAATCCAGCGAGAGTTTTCTCATATATCACATCTGAATGCTCCTATGTAACACTAAGGCTGAGGAATGCCAATATCATCGCTCGATCCTCCATCGCCGATCGCTCAGATCCACCAGTCCGATGGAGGGTCTGGATCCCCGCGCGCGCCAACCAGTGGGTTTTCTATCCTGGCGAAACCCGAGATCTCTCTGTTTCTTCTGCCGTGTCCGACTTCCCTCGTCCGATAATTTCCTATCTGGTAATCACCTGGTGGGCGCTAGTATCTATCTACTTCTCATTATACGCATTCTCGCCAGTGAGAATCCCCTGAGCTCTGAGTAATCAGCCCTGAGCCTCAGCCCCGCGAAGGTAAGTAAAAAAGAAAAGCTTAGTTCATGTAATTTAGTCGACCTGTCATCCGGCGCCGTTTCTCCTCACTAAACGGTGGCTGAACCACTGCCGTCTTGCCAGGGCTCTGATCTGATCTGATCTGATCTTAAGAGCATTGTCCGGTGTCCACAATTATTTTTTTTTTCTTTCCCTCTTCTTCTGTTCCGACAAGGCCTTTCTTTGTCCTGACATTCTTCGTTCACCCGCAGGTCCTGGATCCAGTGGGGTATCCTTCAATTCATCCTTTTCCCGACTCACGATACACACCACAACCCCGCAACCCGGCTGAATGGCATCGCAAACGCAGACACAACCGCAGCCACAGCGGCCGCAGATCCAGCCCTGTCGGTATAAAACTGGAAAGACTCTGGGGGCGGGCTCCTACTCGGTGGTCAAAGAATGCGTGCACATCGACACGGGGCGGTATTATGCCGCCAAGGTCATCAATAAGCGACTGATGACTGGCAGAGAACACATGGTGATTAGCCCCTGGCGATGGTACTGGTCTTGATGGATTGAGGGAAGATGTGCTGATAGATGTCGGGTTCGATCTTAGGTCCGAAATGAGATCGCAGTTCTCAAGAGGGTCTCCATGGGCCACCAGAATATCTTGACGCTGGTCGATTACTTTGAGACGATGAACAACCGTATGTGGATACAATCTGGACGGAGAAGAATCAGGAGTCGCCGTGCTGAAGCTGATATTCTACTCGTCTCCAGTCTACCTAGTGACTGATCTCGCACTTGGAGGAGAACTCTTCGACCGTATCTGTCGCAAGGGCAGCTACTACGAATCCGACGCCGCAGACCTTATTCGCGCGACTCTATCGGCAGTGGCCTACTTGCACGACCATGGCATCGTTCACCGTGATCTCAAGCCGGAGAACCTTCTGTTCCGCACGCCAGAGGATAATGCAGACTTGCTGATAGCAGACTTTGGTCTATCGAGGATCATGGACGAGGAACAGTTCCACGTCCTGACCACCACCTGTGGAACGCCAGGATACATGGCGCCAGAGATCTTCAAGAAGACCGGGCATGGAAAGCCAGTGTATGTGGCACCGTCAGATCAGATGTCGCGATTGTTTGTTTACCCACGCTGACTTCCACTGCTCACAGGGATATCTGGGCTATCGGTGTCATCACTTACTTTCTCCTGTGCGGTTACACACCTTTCGACCGCGACTCCAACCTCGAAGAGATGCAGGCCATCCTCGTCGCGGACTACTCCTTCACCCCCCTCGAATACTGGCGCGGTGTCTCATTAACGGCACGCGACTTCATCAAGCGATGTCTGACGATCGACCCCAAGGCGCGTATGACCGCCCACCAAGCCCTCCAGCACCCCTGGATCAACCCACCCTTCGACCCCGCCGACCCCGCCAACTTCGGTTCCGGCGAAGACTTGCTGCCCACAGTCAAGAAGAACTTCAACGCGCGTCGGACATTGCACAAGGCCATCGACACGGTGCGAGCCATCAACAAGCTACGCGAAAGCGGCGGTCTCATGAGCGTCGATCCGAAGCCGGAGCGCGTTCATGGAAACGAAGTATTCGAGGAGAGAGGACACGATGGGGATATGGAAATTGATAGCCGCTCAAACGCGCGAGGCCAGACGGAGCAGCAGATCCGAGAACAAGAGCGGAGAGTCAAGGAGACAGTAACAGGTCTTTGGAGCAAGCAGACAAGTCAAAGCCAGAGACGTTGAGTTACATCATTATCTTCCTCTTCATCCATTCATTGAATCAGAATACCAACCAATACCCGTGTATCTGGCAATTGAATTCTGTTTTCCTACAAGGCTGCAGTCATTATCTCAGCGTAGGCTGAAGTTCGGAATGACATGAAATCTAGAAGCGTGTCTTATAATTATTTTATCTAAATATCCGTTTATGACTCGGTGGATTGGGTTCCTGGCTGAAGATTCAATCCTTTTTCAGCGCCCAGCGTATTCTGCAGGATTCTGGACTCTAGCTAGCTACCTGCTTGCATGTTAGATTAAGCGAATATAACCTCTGTGGCAGAGCAAACCGGGCACTTCCTGGATGAACGTGATTACATACTCTGTTCTCCTTTTTTTTCTCTTCTCATTTCATCAATACATACATGCGTTAAGATTTAAGAAGGTCAAATGGAGTTTATGTGATGAACAGCAAGAGACAGGGAGACTGCATAAAGAGGAAAAGATGCAGTTGATGAGGATGTCTAAGGCAAGAAGAGATAGATCTATAGAAAATCGTTTCAATCGCAGCGTAAGAATTTTGAGAAGTAGAATCGAGTCATCATAGTCTCTGGAGACGGGAGTCTTTTTATGCGGATCCGTTCTCAGCAGGCTTGGGGGACTCGACGGCACCTCGGACACCTCCCTTTCCACCAACTTCTCTGGCAGTGATCTGGATGCCCAGTTCGGAGTTGATGTTCACCATGACTTCGACCTTGCCGCCAGCCTTGACACCCTTGATGGCGAATTCGGCAATGGGCTTCTCGGCCTTCCAGACCAGCTCGCGGATCTCCTCCTCTTCATCCTCGTCGGAATCGAAGTCGGAGTCCTCGTCCTCCTCGGGCTTCTCCTCCTTGGGCTTGGGCTCGGGCTTGGTGACCTTGATCTCGCGAGCACCCTCAGACAAACGAATCAGAACATCACCGCCCTCCTTGGGAACAGCGTAGTGAGCGACACGGCGGGCCGGGAGAGCAGTCTCGGCGGGAATAAGAGGACGGAAAATAGACTCGTCACCCTCTGCTGCCACAACCTGAACACCAATGGCCTTGCTGAGGTGGGGAGTGACAGTGACCATGGGGTGGATGGACTGTTCGATGTCCTCGGTATCGAATTCCTGAATGAGAGATGCCTGGATGGCAGCACCACGGGCGATAAGGTCGGAGGGGTTGATAGCAGTAGGCTCTGTGGATGGCGCAAGAACCTTGGTAGTCTCGGGGAAGATGTTCTGCAGCAGTTTGGCAATCTTGGGAGTGTGAGAAGTACCACCGACGAGAATGACCTCGTTGATGTCGAGAACATCCAGCTCGGCCTTCTTCACCACATCCTGGATAAGATCAGTGAACTGGGCGAAGACCTTTCCAGACAGCAGCTCGTATCGGGTGCGGTTGATGGTAGAGCTGAAGTCGATGCCGTCTGCAAGACTCTCAATGCTGAGAGTAGCGTTGGTGCCCAGGCTGAGAGCCTTCTTGGTAGCCTCACCCTCCAGCTTCAGCTTGGCCAGTCCGCGAGGGTTCTCTCTGGGGTCAGTCTTGTGCTTCTTGATGAATTCCTTGGCAAAGTGGTCAATGATGATCTGGTCCAAATTGGCTCCGCCAAGCTCATAGTCGTGAGAGGTGGCCAGGATAGTGTAGATACCTCCACGGGAGGCAACGACGGCGACATCAGATCGCGTACCACCAAGATCAGCAACGACAACCAGCTTGTCCGTGACAACGGCTTCAGGGCGTGCATCATAGGCCATCACAGCGGCAACGGGCTCGTGGATGAGCTGCAGCACCTCGATTCCAGTGGCCTTGGCAGCATCGACCAGGGCCTGGCGCTGAGCATCTGTGAAGTTGGTGGGAACTGCAATCACAGCAGAGTTGACATTCTTTCCGAGGAAGTCGGAAGCAGACTTCTGCAGACGACGAAGATGTCGGGTGGTTATCTCAGAGACGGAGACGGTGTTGGGCTCCTCGCTGGCGGTATCACGGATAGAGAAAGCGACAGTAGAGGCATGCTCCAGAGGGTGGGCAGACTGGTGGCTTGGAGAAGGATCTATCGACTTGAATCTGTATTTTGTATTAGTACCGACATTTAACTATCACGTCCCTCTGCGGGGTTCGTCTTACTCCTTGCCCAGGTAGTCCCTGAAGTATGCGACAGTGTTCTTGGGGTTGCGGACGAGTTGGGCCTTAGCCTGGGAGCCATGATATTCCTCTCCCTCGACGTACGAGAGAATAGAAGGGATCTGGCGGTCTGTAATAAGATGATCGTCAATATCTGCATTCGAGTGCCGCAGGCGCCCATAACTAGGGCTAGGTTAGAAACGCACCTCCATCCTCGTTGGCAATCACCTCAGCCTTTCCCTCCTGTGTCCACTACAGTCAGTCCTTCTTTCTAACATCAAACGGCGACCACACCATCCAAACATACCGCTGAAGTGCGGGCAATCGAGCTGGTGGAGTTACCAAAGGAAACACCAATGGCATATCTCTCCGCCGCCACGCCGTTCGCCTCGTTACTCATTTTTGACTATAGAATATTCCGGTTCTCGCGGTGGTGACAAGAAAGAAAGTGTGCAGGGACACAGAAGAGACCAGGAAAAGAGAGAAGGAGAGATTAGAGCCAAGGGAACGGCTTCGATGGAGCTGGATCACGAACGCTTCACACTCGTCGGGGAAAAAATCTTTTGAGGCGATTTTGTTCGAGGCGGGAGTGAGCGTGTGGCGGTGCAGCCTTATCGATAATAAATGTGGCGGTGCTCATCCAGGAATTCATATTGACTCGCTCTCTTTTATTTTCATACTTTCAAATTATGATAATTACGGTGATCAGTAATGATAACCCAATGAGCCTACTTCTGTTAAATTGTTATGGCTGACAATACATAGGCCTGCCATTGGTGTTATACTAACGTACGCATATATGTACAATACATCTACAGTATATAACTCTGTATTCATCAAGAATGGCTTTCTCTGCAACATGAACGAATCGATATTAGTGCTATTAAAACAATGTAATAAAGCATGTATCATAGAAATGTGAACGAGTGAGCATAGATGCAAAGGGAGTCGCCCAAAATCAGTGATCCCGTAGTTATCTGAGTCTCTTAGTGAACTGCATGTTCTTCAAGTATACGTATTCATTCAATTATTATATCCGAAGACTCGCCATTAATTTGTGCCTTTTTCGAAGCCGTATGCCATTTTTTTTGTTTCTCAGTCTCGTTTCTAGCAAAGCAGCCAAGCCACTAAACTCATGTAAATAATGCCGACTGTTCCAGGCTGTCACCATGAAAACTGTCCCATTTTTGGAGGAATATTTCCATGAATAATTCGTAATCTGCATAGATATCCTTTTGCAATGAAGATTGGGATATTCTTAATAGGAAAACTGCGGTGAGTGATTGATCGTACTAGTGATACTGATTGGTGATACAAAGTCCATACTCCTTAGCATATATTGCTTTCTCAATGCATATAAATTACTGACGTTACAAGTGGAAACCGATCCAGTTACGCATAAGGATGCCATAAAAGATAGTTTCGGTAGTATTTGATGATACAGGTAATTAAGTTACATGGTAGTTCTCGGCAGAATAGAGCTTCATATTAAATTTAACATCTTGCAAGTGTCCCAGCCTCCGGTCCAAGCGAGTGACCAGTGCGAAACTATGGGTGGGTACATAAACCCTAAGGCGTGACTGGGAACATTAGAATAACATATGCGGAAACGTGGCTGGATCATGTCTCATAAGCTCGGAATAGGTTGACGATCATGGCATGCGATTGCCCGCTGTCCATAGACAGCGAACATGTAGCAGCTTCAGTTGACTCTTCAAGAGAAGTAGCCAGCAAGAGGTATAAAGACCGTACGACCCCTGCTGTGGGATCCCACAGACAAGAGCCACATGAACCGGCGGATAAGTAAATATTCTTAGTCTAGACGGTCGTCTCTTTGCGGCCAGCGCCATCGGCGTAGTCGTGGCCGTCAGCGTATTCGCGGGTCGAGCCGCTTCTCCTGGGACCAAAGAATCCGCGCCGTCTCTGCTTCCGTCCAGTGTAGCCTTTGTCCTTACGGATCGTTCCTCCGATGCAGTACAACAAGCTAGCAAGGAAGAGGCATACTGTGGCAGTCCACATGAAGGCGAAGGCCTTGACACCCAGGTGTGATCTCTGGCCGTTACCGTTGAAGTGGTCTCGGCCTTGAACATAGGCAGCACTGATGGATGGGTTAGCACTGTATGGTATCAGATAATGACGGTGTCCAGGTGAGCTTACGTCATGAGCGCGGTAGTGATGGTCTGGAAGGTCAATGCAATCAGGCCCATGAGTGCGGAAAGGAAGCTTCCGATGCGTGTGCACAGGGCCAGGACCCCGAGGAAGAGCGAGAGGACTGCAAAGAAGAGCGCGATGATGATGAACGCAAACATGAAGCGGGTCATCAGGAAGAAGTGGTTCGTTCTGGCAGTTTCGTTAGCAAACGTTGACATTTCGATAACGGTCATCAAAAATACATACCCAATAAACGAGCGCGGGATGTTAGTCTGAGTGTTGAAGTTACGGCGACTCGGAGGATCCAGAGGGAATGCTGGATGAGATGTACCGCAGACGTTGTGGCCGCGAATGTTGACGCTGCAGATGCTCCAGAATGTCCATCTTGACTCCGTAGGGGCTCCAGGAATATTGGCAGTATGTGCCTGGAGGAAGTAGATTTCATTCAGCGGTCTGTGGTTGTTCGCACCACCCAGCAAGGTGAGGAACATCAGCAGAAGAGCACCCGCTGTGAGTAAGAGTCCCAGGAGACCCAGGAGAGGCCCTTCAAAGGAGCGATGTTAGCAGATGTCGATCATTGGCTTCAAAAGGCATTTGTGAGACATTGTACTTACTGCCTGCAGCCATTGTGATCTAGGTAAGAGGGTGTTGGGGAGACGATAAAGAGAGATGAATCCGCTGCAAGCTGGGACGGAGAGCAGAGAGGGTAATGGCAGGAGAGAGTCGCTGGAAGGACAGTGCGGATAACGAGCTGGTGTTAGTGACGACTGGAAGGGAATTCAGAATCCGGCACGTCCGGTGCAGAGGAAGTCGAGGGTGATATAAGTGTGAGCCTGAAGCTGGCTCATCCTGGTCGAGCATCCGCTGCGCGTGATGGGGCGACGTCATCTTTTCGCACCGCTCGAACTGCCTCGACGAGGCTTCAGATTAGCTACTTCAATGCCTATACTCTCTCTACCCAATAGCCCAGTAACCCATCCATCACATCATCATGTTCTGCTAACCAAACCGCTCCACGTTAGCGGGCGAACTTAAGGTTAATTCGAGCGCCCTAGCCGTCTGCGGTTTAGTTGACAGCTGGTGATGCCCGCTGAATGGCCCGATCATCCTGTCTCTTGGCGACTCCATGGATTGTCGTGACGTCGCTCAAACGCTCTTGTGAGCCACGAAGCTCTCTGCTCAAGCCGCATCGTGCTGCTGTTCTGCTGCTGAGCCTCGGGAACTACTCTGGGCTCCTCTGAATTGGCCATCTGAGCCACATCTGTTTCCGGCTCATCTCTGTCGACCTTGGTTCACGCTGAAGGTTGTCCCTTTGCGGCAGCAGGTTCCTATCATCTTCACAGTGAACGTGGGCCAATAAGGCTGAGGGCTTAAGCGGTGCAGCCGCAAGTCTTCAAGCCTGCTCGTCACCATCCGACGTGGAGACTGACAGATCATCATGGCGACCTGGGCATACCCACCTCTTGCTCCAGAGGAGTTGAAACGAGAAGAAGACAGCGCGTTGGTACGCCCATAATCAGAAGAGGCAGCTGTCGCACTTGCGTCGGATCTAGTGATGCTAACTAAGGGCTCTAGGCAAGAGAACTCGAATGGCTTTTGTCGTCGCTGCAGGAGTCTTTGGCATCCTTGAGAGAAGGCTTGCAAGAATGTACGGCACTTTTGGCTCCTAAAGAACCGGGATCGACGCTCGTGCTCTCGTCGCCTCGATCCGAAAGTCTCAAAGGCTTCGTAACCCGAGTAGGGACTAAGATCATCAAAGGAGTAGGTCTCTCACCCCGTAGAGCCAGTGGAATATGCCTGCCACTGCTATCACCAAACTCGAGAGAGGTTACCGCCTGAGTTATCCCTTGCCCATTGCCATATGGTTTCATGACTAGACACAATTTACTAAGCTAAACATATGTATAAAGGATATCCAGCTGCGGTTAGCTTCTCTTCCGCCCCCACGGGGAGCGACGAGCACGCGTTTATGTCTTTCCACTGTCCCGGGTGCTCCAGAGCTGGTCTTGCGCCAACTGGCCTCTGTGCGAGACTCCATTAATCAGAGTCTTGATGTGGTCGACGTCAGTACCTATACGGGAGATCCACACAATGCGAGTTTTATATCTGGCCAGTTGCAGCTTCTCAAGGAGAATATTGCGGAAGCATGTGTTGCCTTGAAGGGCGAGACGGACGAAGTGAAAGGAAAGTGGTGGGAAACCAATGTGGATGAAAATGTAAGCGGCCCTTTCTACCACAGCTTGGTCCAGACACAATCGCTGAAGGATGCCCTAGGTGTTCGATCCACCATTGCCGCCATATGTCTCCTTTCATCTAGTCGTAGAGGAGGCAGCCCTGGTTCTTTATATTCGGACCCTGGAACTAAGTTCTGCCTCCAATACCCCGGCTTCTTTCACACCTGATATTTCGATAAGCGGCTTTTCAATCCGTGAAAGGTTATTTGGGCCTCGACTACCTCCTCACGATGAGGCTGGTGAAGTCTTTACATGGAAAGGGGAGGAAGTCAAGGTCAAAGAAAAGATCCGTGTGGAAAGCCAGGACCCCAGTCTAATGTCTGCAATGTCTAAGATACTGGCGCTTCATCACGAGGTCCAGAAATGGATTGCAGCAGTCAATGTCGTCATGGGTAGAGATGACCCTGTGAATGACGAATGAACCTTACATTTTTCACCACTCATCGATACTCTCAAAATGTTTAATTTGATCTCTATATCCGATCAAGTGTTTACATCTGCCGGCGTACTATTTTGCCCCAACTTTAGGAAGATGGATTCTATTGCAAACTTATAACTTTTTTACTATCAAAACTCTTCATGCCATTTGATTTTCTCTCACGATGCACATATCCTCGTTGATTACTCACGACTCTGATTCCGTTCCTCGTGAAATCAGTCGTGTAATGTGTGTGGCCAAACACCCAAGTCTTAATTTCAACAGAACTCTGCTCCAGAATATTGCTGGCGAATGCGAACCTCCAAGGGGTCTCTCCGTGCTGCGGATTAGAAGTGCCCTGCAGAGAAGGCGCATGGTGTGTGACCGCCAGAACCGATCGTGTATGGACCTGCCGTGCTTCTGCCTCTGAATTTTCATTCCGCATCGCCTCAATTTCTCTTTTCAACCAAGAAACATCTGAGTCATGAGCTATATTATGCTCGTCCACCGTCCAACCTTCGATATGCTTGTAATCCTTTATTTTCCACCGGACAACATCCCTTGACTGGTCCGGGACCTTGGACCAGAGCGTACAGCCTAGAATAATAACATGGGATCCGGGAACATCATATCGTCTCTGATGCAGGAGGACAAGCTTTCCATTTAAACACGGTTCCCGTTCAAGCTGTCTGGCCTTCTCGATACCCGCTGCCAGAGTTCCTTTGTAGAATTCATGATTCCCAAGAACGAGGAAGACCAACTCAAACCGGTCGGTTTGCTTCTTGATAAAACCGCAATATTGGTCGTAATCTGCTATACATCCGACGTCGCCTGCTAGGACGAGATATTTAGCGCAGACTGGGATATCGAATTGTGAATACTCCTCGTTAACCTCTAGGTGAAGGTCGGATAGGATCTGAAATGTGACTGGAGGCCGCACTGATGATGGCGGTGGTCGTGTTTCTTGGATTGCTCTGTCGCCCTCCATTGGCACATTCGAAGGATTCTTCGCAGAGGGAAGAAATGTGAAACAGAGGCAATTGAGTGGTTAGTTTCGTGGTGAGAATCATGCAGATCAAAGAGCAATAAGCTCGCATTGCCAAGACTGAATTGGCGGAACTTTATCCAGGGCCTAATTTGCAACATACAAGAGTTGCCACTCCTAAGCATAACAGACGCTAGAAGCGATGTTATTCGAAATTAGAAGAAGAATGAATTAATCAACAGAAATATCTATCTACAGAATAAACTAAGAGTTGAACTCGCTGATTGGCGCGCACTGCCAGGGGAAAAGCGGAACCATCAAGACGGACATCAACCCAACCAATCAGAAATCACTGATTGTGATAGACGAAATGTCTTGGCGAAAGTTTTCCTGAAGAGCTCTCTTCGGTGGCAAGCAGAGCAGTTTCTTTTTCAACAACATCCTCATTCTACCGTTTTTTGAGGGGGGAGTGTGAAGGAAGAGCGTCAGGATGCTCTCTCGACCTCCAGCATCGCAAGCTTGCCGGGTCACTTCGCGAGAGTTGCTGCAAGCGCTTGCGCAGAACTCGACGCAGCCTATATCCCGACAACTGCTCCGACGCGGGACTGCGAGCTTGGTAAATCCGCGTTCAAGGTTTGCAGTTGCGCAGAGGAGGTTTCCAACCGTTCCGATTTCAGATCCGAAGACGAATACTGCTTCTTCGAACTCCGCGAAATGGCAAATAGGAAAGCGATACGCGTCGACTGCAGCCGCTGACAGAAAAGATCAGATCTACGAGCTCATCGATCAGATCAACGAGAAGGAAGGAGAATTGGCAGAGCTTCTGGATGACCTTGATCTCATCGACCATCATCATGGCATTCTCAACCTCGAGGGGCCGGAGCTGGATGATGTCTTCAGCCAGACCATTGGCCACCGGAGTCAACAGGTGCTGGAGGACCGCGTGAGAATGGCGAGACAGGAGTTCGGGGAGACATTGCCAGACGATTTGTTGAACGACCGCGAGCTAGAGCTATTTACGCGCCTTTATGGAGAGCCGATAATGGAGTCTGAGCTGCTGGAAGAAGAGCTAGAGGAAGAGGTAGAGGACGAAAAGGAGCCTGACCGTTTGTATCGAGAAAGTGTCGACGGAGATCTGGAAGAGGTCGAGTTCGAGCAGGTCGAAGCAGAAGATGATATTCCGGTCGTTTATGATATGGAGGCCCCGCCTGAAGAGGAGGAAACACTTGTGATGACTCGTGCGAGGGAGATTGCTGAACAACTGGGGGGAGAGGTCATGCTGGAGCAATTCGCCCAGGAAGCCGTCCCGGACCCTACGCCTAGGCTTCATCCTGCGACTGAAGCGGGGAAGTTCTCGACAGACCCGAGTACTGTCTTTCTACCAAAGGATACTGTGACGGGCCCGATTTCCGCTATCTTGTCCAACTTCTCCAACAAGCACATCTCTGAGGTCGCGCATCGTACTTTTGGTGGACAACGGCTTCCGCACTCGACGACCACCGCACCCGCGCGAGCACAACTGCCACAACTGCCTATTCCTCTCGACGCATCTCAGAATCATATGAGTGAAATGGAGGCGAATGCATACATTGCCGCTCTATACCCTGGTGTCTACGCTACAACACTTAGTATTTTGGTTGAAGTTCGCAAGCGCTTAGGAAGTGAATGGTTACGGCGCCTGATCACCCAGGAAGGAGGCCCGCGAGTACTAGATGCCGGTGGTGGAGGTGCTGGAATTCTGGCCTGGAGGGAGGTCCTTCGCGCTGAATACGAGTTGATGGTGCCTGACCATCCCAAGGAAGAGCCTATCCCTCTGGGTAAGACCACTGTGGTTACCGGTTCAGATAGCCTGCGGGCTCGTGCTAGTATTATGCTTGAAAACACGACATTCCTTCCAAGACTACCAGACTACGTCCACGTTCGGGACACTCCTACTCTTGATGACCCAAGACCACCGCCCAAACGAAAACAGTACGATATAATCATTGCACCTCACACTCTCCTTGGTATTGACGAGGACTACTTGCGAAAGGAACAAGTTGAAAATCTCTGGTCCCTGCTTAACCCTGACGGGGGAGTCTTAGTCCTCTTTGAAAAGGGCCGCCAAAGGGGCTTCGAAGCTATCGCTGGTGCTCGTGATATGCTTCTCGAGCGACACATTTCGAGCCCTGGTTCTCGAGAATATGAGAACCTCACACAGTCTCCTGATGAAGAAAGATACGTCAAGAAGGAGACGGGGATGATTATCGCACCCTGCACGAATCACCAGAAGTGTCCTATGTACTTGGTTCCGGGCCAGGCCAAGGGCCGAAGAGACTACTGCCGTTTCGAACAAAGATTTATCAGACCCAATTTCCTGCAGCGGATCATAGGTGCCAAGGACCGCAACCACGAGGATGTTGAATTCAGCTATATCGCCGTCCAGCGTGGCGTTGACCTGCGCGAGACCCACAACATCGTGCAAGGGCCCGAAGCAACCGATGCGGCTTTTGCTGGCTTTGAGCATCTGCAGGATGAAGCAGGACCGGTTGAAAAGCTTGAATCGGTAGAAGCTTCGAGCGCGTCGGCCACCGAAGGCGAAATACCCTTCAACCCCCTGAACCTGCCGCGAACCGTCTTCCCTCCGATGAAGCGTCGTGGGCATGTCATTTTCGACTTCTGTACCCCAGCTGGTAAGATTGAGCGCTGGACTGTGCCTCGCTCTTTCAGCCGCCAGGCCTACCGAGATGCTCGTAAAGCGCATTGGGGAGACCTGTGGGCACTGGGCGCGAAGACCCGGATTCCGCGCAATCTGAATCTCGGAGATAGAAGCGGAGAGGGTAAGAAGGAGAGACTAGAACGGCGAGCTGCTGCCAGAGCAGCGATGCGAGAAGAAGGTGACGACGATGGCCTAGCTGCATTTATGGACGGCCAAGCCGAGGAGGAGATTGTTGTCCCTACGCGGAAGAAGGGTCAAACTATTCCTAGCTGGAAGAAGCACGCCGACAAGAAGAAGGTTAGGCAAGCCTTCAAGCAGCAGTCGTCCAAGCAGTTGGGAACACAAACGGATGTTTAAAAGCAAGGGAGCATTAGTTATGACCAGGTCTTATTGTCTGCATACCCTGTGGCGTATTGATTCTTCGGGTTCGGTTTACGGATATCTCACCTCTCAGCTACGGTCAGGGTATCTGGAAAAATAAGTAACGGCAACAGGCGTTGTATAGCTATTATAAAATCTGTATAATATGATGTGTACACGGAACCGCTTGCATGTATATAACGGATGCTCACTGCTCTGCTCATTTCACATCAAATATTCTTCTATTCATACATTTCCGATAATTCTGTAGAAACTTTGCGCTCGGATCGCATCGGAAGTTCGCCTCGGTCTCGTGTAAGGGTGTCCGCATATCTCGTACGCTTCCGTAGAGCATCTGTGGGTGGACACAGATGAAACGCGGTGGCAGGGGCTGTGAACCTGAGGCCTTATCCTAGAATCAGGGCACAACAGCAGGTCCAAGATCCCTAATGGGCAACGAGCTTCATGGAATACGCGGACTTTCCACCTGGTCTTCTCGTAAAGACCCTCGACACAGAGTGCGCCGCGTGAACCTAGGTCCGTTTTGAGCCTGAATGACCGTCTATCTGATTCGTTAGTTCGGTCCATGAGATGCCTTCGTGCCATCAGCCCAGCCATATCATTCCACGAGGCTATTGTCAGGGGCCCCTCGCTAGAAAAGGATTTAGAGCTTTCCACTAGAGGATAAAATCTTTCCCTTTGTCGCAGACCATCTCTTCACTGAGCAGCCATGCTCTTCCTCAATTCGCGCTCCCTCTGCCGACCCTGCAATTCGAGACGTTCGACAGCGTATTTCAACCGCTCCTTCTTCTGGACAAGCCTCCTCAGCTCTGCGGCCTTGCTTCCCCCATCGCCCATTAACCGGCGGCTCTGGAGCTTGGCACTCTGACTCTGGCTGTTATTCGTGGAGGAGTTGTTCTCGTTGGAAGACAATCGACCTTCTTGGAGTTCGCATTTGGCTTTGAGAGACTGTTCGCGGCGGGCGAGGCGGTCAACGTGCTTGGAGGCGACACTTAGAAGGTGTGTTATGCTGGGTGTGATCTCGTCGAGGAGAGATTGTTGCGCTTCGCGTAGGGTTGGTTCGGGGAGGAGTTCGAAGTGCTACGTCGACATGTTAGGAATGGACCTAAAGTATCATAGGACCCGTTGGAGAAGACTCACTCTAGTTGTGTGTAGGACCTTGGATAATCTGGGGAAGTCGTTCACGCCATCATCGAGTATATTGATGGATGAATCGAGCAACTGCAGGGATGATCGTAAGGAGGAGACTGAAGATGACAAAGACGAAGCCATTCTCTCAACTTGGTATCCGGTATCCTAGGCGATAAATTCGTAGCCAGAGAGGTATTACTACTGAGAGAGCTCAGATAACAATGCTCCCATCGCTATCCTCACTGTTTACTTACACCGCGGAGGGGCAGATCGGGAAGCGGGTTAAAGCGGCAGGGGATTTCGCTTGAGGCGGCAACGGGCTGGGAAGTTCCGGCTCCGGGCCAAACCTCGCTCCTCCGTTTGTCCTGCTACCGCATCTACCATCAGCTCCAACATCCTCCACTCCCTCCGAAGTTCAGAAGCAATTTCGATCAAACACCTTCTGTCAAAATGTCTCTCCTCGGAAAGAAGTGGCCGACCCCTGTCGGTAAGTTTTCCTCGTGATTTGCGCCGCCGCAATGGCCGGTCGGGAGAAAAGAGACTGACAGCAGACTTCTACTACAGCCAAGCCTATGGCTCCTTTCTTCGTTGCCGGTATGCGAATATCCCTATCCAATGTCATTCAGGTGTCATGAGCGCTGTTGTTTCAGTGGAGAAGACACTCAGTCGGAGATAGTGGTGGTGATGTTGATGATGATGGATTGACTGACACTGCATTAGGTCTCGTCATGATGTACGCCATCAACTCGGCTGCCAACGCTCTGCCTCCCCGTGAGTCACGCCCTTCTTAAATTGGCATTTTCTTTATTAGTTCCACGAGCTATACACCTTGCCTTAACCGATATTGCGATTGGTCTTATTTGGCCCGAAGACACATGCTAATCCGACATCTCCCACAGCACCCAAGAAGGAGGAGTCGCACTAAACGCGACAATGAGCGCTTGATGCTTGATCATGATCTGTCAAGAAGGGTCGTCCACGGCTATTGATTGGAGTCGTGGATGGCCCTCGGTGTGGGCGTCGACTTGGTTGCAATGCGATTACTTTGTACAAAGCACATAGATATTTGCATCCAATACTATTCGACGGAATGACAAACTGTACTACCACTTTGAAATTCCGAATTGTCATCCATATCGTTTCCTACCGGTCTTGCTTTATGCCGCCATGTATGTGGTGGACTAATCCGTAACGTTGACTTTATAACCTACGCCAGGTCAAGTATGATATTCTAGAGCATCCAATTTCTTGCAAACCCTAGTGCGCATCTAGAAACCAACTGTCACAGGGGATATTAACTTTGTAGAGGAATAAGAAAGTAATGTTACCGAGACTACTAGTTGCACCGTCGCACCGTAGACGATGCGAGATGGGATTCATTCAACAACCACTCGTTCGTCATAGGATTGAGTAATCGATACTATTCACATCCAATCTTCAAAGGAACTCGGTTTCCTAGCCATATATTCATCTAACTTGATAGTTGCTCCAACTGATCCGATATCGTTTTGTTGGTTCCTGAGGCCACAAAGAAATATGGCGCTAGTCCGCATCGGGCGCAGACATTTTCGCCGAAGTCCGCAAGCTCCGCAAACCCGTGTAAGTGTCGCGACAACCTCCATTCTGGCAGCCATAGTCAATCCCAGAGGCACCAACAATGTCGCAGTTCAGAGCGAAAAGGCTGGATATCAGCGGGTTCATCAACCCCCGTGTCATTCGTGACCACACCAAGCGGAAGGTGGTTGAGCAGTACGAGCCAGAGCGGTAAGATACATCTCATCCTTTTGATGCGGAGCGCCTAATCACATCATTTTGACCATTTGAGCAGCTATGGATGAATTGATACTGACATGTGTTATTTTCAATAGCCAAGCTCTCCGCTACATCATCCGCAACACCAGCCTTCCTCAGCGTATGCGCGCACAGGCCCAGCTCCAGCTTTCTCAGATGCACGCCTACACTCGCCCGACCCAGATCAAGAACAGATGTGTCGCTGGAGGAATAGCGAGGAGTGTGTTCCGTGATTTCAGGATGGCAAGAGTAAGTTCGACCTAGCAGTTTCATCTTTCGACTCAATTTGGGCATTACTGACGACTCGTTCCTCCAGTACCAATTCCGTCTGCATGCGCTTGCTGGAGAGCTGCCCGGTGTCAAGAAGGCCAGTTGGTAATCTCTGTCAATATGTCTTCATAATGAGAAGCGGGTTGGAGCTATTTGCAATTGTCTCTGCACATGGGCGTTTTTATTCTGCGAATGTATATGTACAATACAGGAATCACTGGAAAGATATATCGATGACATTTATACAAACATTCACTTGGCTCTTCTCTATGTTGAGGTGCAGTTGTTGATTCGGGATTTGCCTGTTCAGATGGTGAAGTCGGCTTTTCACAGAATGTCGGAAAGCTGCAGCCAGCCGTCTCAATACAAAGAATCCCCTGTCCTCCCAAGATTCACTTTTCCATCACCACTATTCCCTTCGTGTGAGATCGGACCCGACCATATCTCACAATAAATCCTCCTTTTTTGCAACAACTTCAAGACAAATATCAAGCCTGGTTCAAGTCTACCTAAGCAGGTCATTAGTTGATCATCTGTCACACCGTCTACTAGGGTTCGATCTTAGTTCCATTTTGAATACACGGCATCAACATGTTCGTGTTTCGTCGCGGGGATCTCCCCACTGATCCTGTCTTTCCTGCTGATCTCAAGAAACTAGGGTAATCGTCTTCCCATCTGTATATCGGAAGTAAAGGAATGCCCAAAGCCAATCTAAACTAATTTATATGCAGATACTTCATAAATGATAACGACCAGATCAGAATGATCTCAGACCCTGAGAAGGAGTTCATCTTCAAGATCAATAGGAACGATCGCTGGAATCAGTTAAACAGGGAAGCAATGAATGGTATGTTACAGCCTTCCGCTATCTTTCTGAAGACTGTGGATCCTGTATGTACATTTTCGACAGAAAGCTCTGTGACAATTTGCATTATGCTAACTATGTCATTGTATAGCTTGTATACGCTCCATAGTGCTTTCACGCCTGCGTGACCTCGGTCTATCCACGCTCAGACTCCCGCTCAATGCTGGACCAGACGACCGCCATGTCCCTATTATGGCCTCTTCTAATCTCAAGACCGCCTCTCGCGTGATCGTTGTTTTTGGCGAACCAAGTCAGGATCTAGGGGTCTGGGCATATCGAACTATCGGCTCAGAAGGAATCGACGCTGGTTCAGCCGTCGCCTTCGCGAAATCTGTCCTTGGACACGATGATCCAGAAGACAAAGATAATATGAAGGCAGACACGGCACTCATCCTCGCAAACACCGGACAACTCGTCTGGTATAATGCCGGGGGCCGTGCGATCACGAACACATCGTGGCTTGCCCTCCCTAAGGAATCAGCCGTTGACCCTCTACCCAGAATGACTCGCCGTAACAAGATCCCTCGCAACGGTAATTGGGATGAACACGTTGAATGCGTCTTTGAAGACGTTTTGAAAGCACGAGGGAATCTCTTGAGTGAAAATGCCAAGATTGATATCATTGGTCTTGCGGAGGGAGGTCTCGCTGCAGTGACTTATTTGGCCGAGAATTGTAAGTCATGAAATAATCTGTCTCCTTCTACAATGGGCATATCATCATTACTGTACAAGAAAGAATAGTACTGATCCATATCTCTGCTTTCCAGGGAAAGAATGGAGCAGCCACATTTCAGCCATCTGTCTCGCTAACCCTCTTCACTACAACGGCATTCACATCTTCCCGGACTCATCACCTTCATCTTCTGCAACGGAGAACTCATTCGAGAACTTCATCTCTTCCCGCTGCCGTGCCTACGTCTTATCTAATCGTTCTCTCGGTGATCCTGTCCCGGGGGCAGTTGATCATGGCTGTAATTGCTATGCGTCAGGAGAGGAACTCAATGTCGAATGTATCATGCCTAAAGCGTGGAAGAGTATGCTGGAGTGGCTTGAAAAAGCGCACGACGACCCAAACTTCGGCAAGGTACAGCTGGTTCTCAAGGATGATCTCGAGGATGATGCGGAGGCAGTAGCTTTGGAAGGAAAAGGGGGCGAGGAGTAAGTCTTCGACGAGAAATAACGGGGTGGCTAAGTAGTAGATGTCGTCTGCGGATGGCTTGTTTGCAGGAACGCTATTGTGACTCGATGAGTGTCGATAGCATACACATTGATACGACGACTCGTTTCTTAATTAGCAGAGGCCGCGAAATTGAATTATTACAGCATTCAAGAGGTTTAATGTCTTCTTGTTCCTTTTGTAGATGCTGATCCAATTCATAGTGCTAAATGCAGTCCCTCATGCGCGTCATTGGGTATATAAACGCCTCGAGAAATGGAATTTGTCGAGGATGGTTTAAGCAGTTCTATATACATGATCTACCAGTCCATCTCACTCTCACTGCCCGGGTATGCCTTTTTCCTCAGTTTCCACATGGTCTTCTTCTGGTTGGCGCTATCGCTCGGCCTCGTGGGCCGTCCAGTATCCTCTACGACTGTCATCCATGGGACGTTGCCTGCGCGGCGTACCCGGTCTCTTAACAGCTGGGCGGTCTCTTTTTGTTTTCGTGCATCTGTATGTGTCCTGTTTGATGTTGGTTGACCGGCCTTCGTTTTCCTTGCCGCTACCACAGAGGCAGAATGACGTCGCTCTGCCGCTCGAGCGGCGTAGTATTCCTCAGCGATCGCCCAGTTGGGATTATCCAGTTGTCCGCGGACAAGGACGATGCCTTGGCTTGTCTCCAGAGCATCCTGTATGATAGAAGTTGGAATAGGAGTGACGAGATCTAGTTTATGGGTTGAAGTGTGGATGCCACGGACAATAGCGAGACCAAGGGAACGAGAATATTTCGGGTTGAGAGGTGTGCAGCTCCCAGATCCAATAAAGAGGTATGGAAGATCCTCACGCTGAGTGCGAGTTATGAAAGGCTGCAGAGATGACAAGAGAGTAGGTTGTGATGGGGACTCGTTAGCTGAGGATTCAGTAGCATCGTCCATGTTAGTGTCAGGATCGACATCAGACTGCTCGTCTTCATCTTCCATTGCCTGCTCTGGAATATCAGCATTGGCCATGAGTCCGGCAATAGCATTCTGATTCTCGACTGCAACGACAGATACGATGGACCCGTCCAACAGATCGTGTAGAAGCTCTGGATGGTGATGAGCACCCATTACCATGACTCCCAGGATCCCTTGCCGTGGCCCAGCGTAGTCAACACTGAATGGTCTTATGCGGTTCAGAGGCGCGTCGGACCATATGTGGCCCTGAATCTGGGCGGGCTGGGTTTTGTGAAAGTAGGACTGCATCTGCATAGAACGCAGCTGTGCACTGGACCTTGTTACGTATTCGGTAGGCTGCGAAGGAAGCGTGATCATGTTGACCATTGCTTCACTTGCTGCCTGCGCGAGAGGCCCCGCAACCTCTGCAGGTCCTTTCTCACTCATGTAAACAACGTCTGATAGCCCGAGTGACTTGATGAGCCATGTCGCGACCTCCAAGCCCAGTCCGAAAATCCATCCTGGGAAATTTATAATCAAGGAGCACTGCGGATAATCTGCAAGAAGCCTCCTATAATGATCCATAAGATCTGTTGCTGCGAGAACATAATGGTCCGGGTCTTCCTTCGGTGAAGTGGCCCCAATATGATGGGAGCGAAGAATAGAGCCGTCTTTTGATCTGTCCAGAGACGGATGAGAGAATGGGGGACCGAAGCACGGCGTGCGTAAATGGGCCAGATAGACCTCGCCCATTGGTGAGAATTCAGGCTGTCCGGGATCAAGATCAAGGAAAGCCACTCCGTCAGTATTGCTATAACCATTTTCAGTCTGAGGTGCCGGGCTGAGGAGGTGATTCTGGAGATAACGGCTGAAGGTCGACTTTCCTGAAGCCTTCGGGCCGCATACGAGCACCCTGAGTCCACCGACCTTCTGGGAAAGATGCTTGATAGCAGCACTCCATTTCTTTTCGAGATGTAAAGGTCGCAGATGCCGTCCCAGGGGGTCATCAGAAGACGTGTAGAGCTGCAGAGAGGTTACTTGGAAATTCAAACCGCGTACCTTTTGGAAAGGGTATACATACAACAGAGAAAGTCCGCCGGGAACTTGCTTTCAACGTTGCCTCATCGGCAACAGTATTCTTGCTGTTCCATATCCTCTGGTACAGAGGCGACAGATCTCCAAGCCGATACATGCCACTATGGCACGAGCTGATCTCAACTTCCGCATAACCTTCAATTCCAGTGACGCACTTGATAACAGGAAGAGAGTGAGTAGATGGTGCATAGACTCTGTAGAGATTGGGTGACGGGTGCAATTTCGCACCCATCAAGCTGATCACTCCTCGTTTCACCCAGATATCGTACTGACCCACGGCAACCAGATTCTAGTATAGAGTAAGCAGCTGACGTTTGTATCGACCCATAAAAGACTAATTACCATCTTTTCTTTAATGCGAACGCAGAGCCGATTTTCGTCAGCATAGACAACACTGGACTTATTTAGGCGTGTCTTCGAAAGCGGAAAGTTCTCAATTTCGGTCGCTATGTTCGTAGGAGATTCGTAACTTCGAAAAAGATTAGTATATGTAGATGATTGGATCTTCGGAAGTCAGACAAACCTCTCGTCATCCTCATTTTGTGCGAGGGCCTCTTCTTCAACGCCATCTGACATGGTGATATCTTCGTTTTCTTCTTCCCATCGTGATTCATCCGCGCTGGGTTCGTCAGGCAGAGGCTCCGACGCCTGCGGCGTAGATTCCATGCTATCATCCTGTCTTCCTTCTGCAGCAAGCTTCCTCTTCCTTCTTCTCTTGTCAGTGCGAGGTTTTGTGCTATCCGCCCATTTCTCATCCGTCGGAGGTGAAGGCTTTGTCTTTTTCGTAGGAGGCTCCTCGGTAGCTCGACGGTCTGGAGAAGGGCTTATGGGTACAATGACCTGCTCCTGCGGTTGTCTAGCCCTTCGCGCAGCAATGGCACTAACTGCGCTGACAGGAGCTGAGAAAAGTCCATGTTAGTTGATGCTTTGCGCGGAGAAAGAACGTTTTTAACGGAGACATAAAAAAGCATCATACCAGCCGATTGCTGCTTCTCTGCCTTTCTCTTCATAATCACTGGATTCGCGGTGCGACTGCTGTTTAAAACAAATTCGCCCAATTTCAAAAGAACATGGTTGGATTACCCTGTCAAGCTCCAAATTACTGGTGCGCGGAGATCTAGTCTTCTCCGAAATATTCGAGCTGCGGGACTGATAAGTTGGTCCGTGCTCGGCAGATCTGAGAAAAAAGTTGCCCGCAATCTCCATCCAACGACTTATTCGCACCCAGTGAGCTCCTACTCATAGCAACATAGCTCGTGGACGTGAACGCGTGAGTAAGAGAGAATGTCCCACTCGCGAGTGTTCTATTAAAATCTTAACAGTTATTCTAGGATTGGCGTTCTACCAGCCTCCCGTATCTAGAGCGGCATCTTTCTCAACGTCTTACAGCTGACTCCTGCTCCTTCGTCGCACGCCAATTCAGCATGGCGCGCAAGTCAAAGGTTGAGTCGCCCTCACCCTCCGAGAGCGATGACAGCTCCTCGAGCAGCTCGAGTGTTTCGGAACAGACTGTGAAGAAGTCGAAGGTGCCGGAATCGAAGAAGACCAAAAGCAAAAAACAGCCCAGCGAGACGAGCGGATCTGATTCTAGTTCCAGCGACGAAGGCAATGATGGATCTATTGGAAGTGAATCAGAGAGTGAAGATGCTGCATCGCAAAGCGGAAAGTCGAGCAGAGCGTGAGGTCCCATAGACAGATGTTTTTTGCTTTCCTATACTGACTTATGGGATAGCTCTTCAGAAGATGAGTCCGACAGCCCGCGCGAAGCTTTCAGACCCCCGCCTGGCTTCAAACCCATCAAGTCCCAGCGTGCTCCATCCTCTGGCGTGAAGTCCATTCTTTCAGACCTCCCAGGCAAACAGGTCTTCCATATCACAGCTCCCGCCTCCCTGCCTCTGTCATCGATCAAGGAAGTGTCTCTTGCAAAGGTGTTGAGCGGAGAACCCGTGTTGGAGCACAAGGGTGTGAAATACGGCATCCCAGCAGACACTATCAGCCAGCAAGATGCTGATGAGAAGATTCTGCTGGCCTACGACGAGAAGACCAAGACATACTACAATACCTCTATCGGAAATATCCAGAGCTACCACTTGCAGGAGCTGGTTAGCCTGCCCAATGGAACAGCCTACAGCAAGGAGAAACCAGACGCCAGGAAGCCTCCACGGCCACAACCAAAGGACCTGAAAATGCGTTTTCGGCCAGTCGGGAGCACGTACGGCCCCCCTGAGACGATCGGTACAAGCGACGAGGAGTCTGAAGGAGAGCAGGCCTCGTTCAAGAATCCCAAAGGATCCAAAGCTGAGCGGGAAGAGCGAAAACGCAAGCACCAACAGACCGAGGGAGACGAGAAGAATGTGGAAGTGGCTCCTCGAAAAAAGTCAAAGAAGCATTCCTCGAAAGAGACTGGCAAGACGGAATCGTCACAAGACGCCGGTGATAAACCTAAGAAATCGGAGCATGGAGACAAGAAGAAGCGCAAGAAAGCTGAGAAGGCTGTATAGACATGGGCAATGGGCGTTTTGTGTGTGTATGATTTTTGACACGGATTTCTTTGACTTTGGCCTAAAAGTTGATTTGGTTGGTTGTATGTAAACTTGTATAGTTGCAACAGGAGATAATGTCTCTGGACCGGCTGTGCCGCCAGGGAGCAGGACCACCCATTCTCACCATAGCTGCCATTGAAACTGCACAACGCCAATACCACAATATAGATCTTCAAAGGACAATAGTAGATCCAAAACCCCTCAACACAGAGAAGCCCTCGTATTGCTCCGATGTCGTCCGCAAGGTCGTGTTGGCTAGCCGGAAGCAGTCGCCAAGCCAGGCCGGTGTGGCCCTGAGGGGCAAAAGCCAGAACGGCAGAAAAAAAAGCGGCGTGGGAAATGCCCGCATCGGAAGGCGATCCAGAAAAAAGATCCTTTTCCCTTCTGCTTCTCTCTTTCTCCCTCCTTCGTATCCTCATCCTTTTCTTGCTCTTGTCTCTGGATCCTCTTTTGACTCAGAAGACATCTCTTTATACACAATGGCCACCTACGCTCTGTCGTCGTCCCACCGGGACGTGAGTATACCCCACTATTCTGTCCAAGACGATGACTGCCATACTGACTCATTGACTGTAGCTCCTCGAGAAGTCTCTGGTCGAGACTGACCCCGAAGTTGCTGAGATCATGGTATGTGCCAATTGGAATCTCATTCAATGCCCTTCCAGAGCAGATGGATCTATCTGAGGAACACCACTGCCAATGCCAATGTTTCAATGCTGACCACCCCGCGGCCCGCAGAAAAAAGAGGTCCAGCGCCAGCGCGAGTCGATTGTCCTGATTGCTTCTGAGAACATCACTTCCCGTGCTGTCTTCGATGCTCTGGGCTCGCCTATGTCCAACAAGTACTCTGAGGGTTACCCCGGAGCCCGTTACTATGGTGGTAACCAGCACATCGACTCCATCGAGTTGACCTGCCAGTCTCGTGCCCTGAAGGCCTTCAACCTGGACCCTGCCAAATGGGGCGTCAACGTCCAGTGTCTGAGTGGTAGCCCTGCCAATCTGCAGGTCTACCAGGCCCTGATGCGCCCCCATGACCGTCTGATGGGATTGGATCTCCCCCACGGTGGCCATTTGTCCCACGGTTACCAGACCCCCCAGAAGAAGTATATTGGCCATCTCTGTCCCTGGGTTTGAATGTGTAACGGCGCTGACAATAATACCAGGATCTCCGCTGTCTCTACCTACTTCGAGACCTTCCCCTACCGTGTTAACCTGGAGACTGGCATCATTGACTACGATACCCTCGAGGCCAATGCCCAGCTCTACCGCCCCAAGTGCCTCGTCGCCGGTACGTCCGCCTACTGCCGTCTGATCGACTATGCGCGCATGCGCAAGATCGCCGATTCCGTCGGTGCGTACCTCATCGTCGACATGGCTCACATTTCTGGTCTCATTGCCGCTGGTGTGATCCCTTCGCCCTTCGAATACGCTGATGTCGTGACCACCACCACCCACAAGTCTCTCCGTGGTCCCCGTGGTGCCATGATCTTCTTCCGCAAGGGCGTCCGCAGCACTGACCCCAAGACCGGAAAGGACATCATGTATGACCTGGAGGGTCCCATCAACTTCTCCGTGTTCCCTGGACACCAGGGTGGTCCTCACAACCACACCATCACTGCCCTTGCCGTCGCTCTCAAGCAGGCCGCCACTCCCGAGTTCCGCCAGTACCAGGAACAGGTCGTCAAGAACGCCAAGGCTGTGGAGGTCGAGTTCAAGAGACTCGGCCACAAGCTCGTCGCCGACGGTACCGACAGCCACATGGTCCTGCTGGACCTCCGTCCCAAGGCTCTGGATGGTGCTCGTGTCGAGGCTGTTCTCGAGCAGATCAACATTGCATGCAACAAGAACTCCATCCCTGGTGACAAGTCTGCTCTGACCCCTTGCGGTATCCGTGTCGGTACCCCTGCCATGACCAGCCGTGGTCTGGGCGAGGAGGACTTCAAGCGTGTGGCCAACTACATTGACCGGGCCATCAACCTCTGCAAGGAGATCCAGAGCCAGCTGCCCAAGGAGGCTAACAAGCTCAAGGACTTCAAGGCCAAGGTTGCCTCTGACAGCGTTCCGGAGATCCAGAGTCTCCGTAAGGAGATCAGCGAGTGGGCTTCCACTTTCCCTCTGCCCGTCTAAATTGGAATTTGAATCCAACAAAAGAAAAAGGCGTCTATTTGATTTTTTTTTTATTTCATCTTTCAACATGGATTGCAAGCGCAAAAAAGGTTCTGGGGAACGGGGTTAAAGAACAAAATAACGATACGAAACAGGTCTGGCTTTTCAACCTAGCATGGGGTCATGGACTTGGATATGAGCATGAGTACTGTGATGTCTTCTTCAACAAGATGATATTTTGATATTTCAACATTCGACCAGGCGCCGGGATCGTGTAGTACAACGGTTAATTCTTCGCCTGGTGCTTCTCTTCTCGTTATGATATGATTCGCAATTATAGCCATTGAGCTAAAATATAGCTTCACACCAAGGGGCACCATTTTTATCCTTCATTCAGGTTCTTCCAAAATTTCCGTTGCGTCCCGTAGT
This sequence comes from Paecilomyces formosus, assembly GCA_029606185.1. Taxonomy (NCBI): domain Eukaryota; kingdom Fungi; phylum Ascomycota; class Eurotiomycetes; order Eurotiales; family Thermoascaceae; genus Paecilomyces; species Paecilomyces formosus. The sequence goes on along the minus strand of JAPVCB010000017.1, from coordinate 1,471,611 downwards.
ACTTCCTCCATGAATCATTTCAGAAGACGGCCAGTGGACACGGCGCGCACCTCTCTTCTCTGCCGGGGGTCTCTTGTAGAATCCTATAAAGCCCAGTGTGGAGGTCTCTGTTCCCTGCGCCAGGTAGAGTTGGTTCTGCATTACGGCCGGGGGGTATCTTCGTACGCGGGTGGTTACTGCGACGCATAGTCGCGTGTAGATCACAGAACTGCAAGATGGTGATCCTAAAGACTATAGTTCTTTCGTACGTCCAATTGGTGTTGGTCTTCAGGTCACCATCTTTATGTCCTCCGCCTGGTCGCTGTCCGCTCTCCTGCCAAACTCCCCAATGACTTTGCGCAGTCTGCCGATACGGTCCTCGAGCTCCTCTATCTCGCGCGACTGGTCTTCCACAGTGCGGTCGACGTCCGGAAGGGCTTCGACAACGGTGCGAGCCTTCTGGATCCGAATCTTGATGGCACTGGCAGCCGTAGGGAGGTCTTTCACATCTAGGGGCGGCGGCGCATTCGGTCCCAGGGCAGCAGCTCCGGGCGTCGAGGAGCCTCCTGTATGGTGCCGCTGCGAGGATCCGTTGCTGGAGCTGTTTGCTCCCGCGCCGCCGAGGTTGGAGGGCTGTTGCTGTTGAGACTGGCCCGGACCAGAGGAGGAGGGTCCTGCGCCAGGTTGGCCTGCCACTCCAGACGCGTCTCCGCCGTCTCCAGTGCCGGCACCAGAGCTGTCACTCCCCGTCTGCGCTGCCAGCAGCCGCAGAATCAGGGCATGAAGCTGTGGGAGGAAGTCGAAGGTCTGCGGAGACGGGAAAGGCGCTGTGGCAGCAGTGGTTGCGCTCATGGGTGTTTCGGGCGCGGAGGAGCCTTTAGCCAGCGGCGTGCCGGAGACAGGAGATCGGGATGTCATGGTCGGAGGATGAGAGCAGAGCAGATCAGATCAAGTCACAGAGATCACAGAGATCAAGATGATAGATAACCGTGAGCCTGTGATTGACAGGGCGACAGTCCGGCAGTCCGTTAGGGTAAAGCCGGAGGCGCAGAGAAGGACGAACGAGAATGCCGGGAAAGAGAACGTCTGACGTCGGATGATCGCGAGAGACGAAAAGTGTCACCGGAGAGGCTGCCCCTCCTCTCCCCTCACCGGTGAGGCCGTCGCTGTCTTTTTTTTTTTACTCTGCTCCTACACAACTCCCTCTTTGCATTGTCCTCTGTCTCTCTGGATTCTGTCGCTGTTGAGCAGTCTAGATCCATTGGTGTGCTGTGAATATATTATCTACTTAATTGGAGTGTTCTCGACGTTATAGACTTCATAGAACCGTCCGACCACCATGGCCAAGGTCGACCAGAAAGTCTGCCTCAGTATGTTTTGGTCTCTTCTATATTCATGTATTATCATTATATTCAAGCACCAGCTAATGCATCTCTCTTAAACAGTCGTCATCGATGGCTGGGGTGTTGCTGGCCCTAACTCCCCGCCCGAGGGTGATGCCATCGCTGCTGCTGAGACCCCCTACATGTCCGGCTTCGCAGAGGCCAACTCGAAGACCGCTCAGGGATACACCGAGCTGGATGCGTCCTCTCTCGCAGTTGGTCTGCCCGAGGGCCTCATGGGCAACAGTGAGGTCGGCCACTTGAACATTGGCGCTGGTCGCGTTGTCTGGCAGGACAGCGTCCGCATTGACCAGACGCTCAAGAACGGCGAGCTCAATAAGGTCGACAACATCGTCAAGTCATTCACCCGCGCCAAGGAGGGCAACGGCCGTCTGCACCTCCTCGGTCTCGTCTCGGACGGCGGTGTCCACTCCAAGCAGGATCACCTGTTTGGTCTGCTGAAGGTCGCCAAGGAGATTGGAGTGCCCAAGATCTTCATCCACTTCTTCGGTGATGGCCGTGACACCGACCCCAAGAGCTCCAGCACGTACATGCAGACCCTGCTGGACCAGCTGAAGGAGATCGGCGTGGGCGAGCTGGCCACCGTTGTTGGTCGTTACTATGCTATGGACCGTGATAAGCGATGGGACCGCGTTGAAGTCGCCATGAAGGGTATTGTCACCGGTGAGGGCGAAGACAGCACCGATCCCGTCAAGGCCATCGAGGACCGCTATGCCAAGGGTGAGAACGATGAGTTCCTGAAGCCCATCATCTTCGGTGGCCAGGAGAGGAGGGTTCAGGGTAGGTTGAGACCTTTCACTTTGACAAGATTATGCGCATCTGACGACAATGTATAGACAACGACACCCTGTTCTTCTTCAACTACCGCTCCGACCGTGTTCGTGAGATCACCCAGCTTCTGGGAGACTACGACCGCTCCCCCAAGCCCGATTTCCCCTACCCCAAGAACATCCACATCACCACCATGACCCAGTACAAGACCGACTACACCTTCCCCGTTGCCTTTCCCCCGCAGCACATGGGTAACGTTCTGGCTGAGTGGCTGGGCAAGAAGGATGTTAAGCAGTGCCACGTTGCTGAGACCGAGAAGTACGCCCATGTTACCTTCTTCTTCAACGGTGGTGTCGAAAAGCAGTTCCCTGGTGAGGAGCGTGACATGATTCCCTCGCCTCGGGTCGCCACGTACGACCTTGACCCTAAGATGAGCGCTGCCGGCGTTGGTGAGAAGACCGCTGAGCGCCTGGGCCAGGGCAAGTTCGAGTTTGTCATGAACAACTTTGCCCCCCCAGACATGGTTGGCCACACCGGTGTCTACGAAGCCGCCATCCAAGGTGTTACTGCCACGGACAAGGCCATTGGAGTCATCTACGAGGCCTGCAAGAAGAACGGCTACGTTCTCTTCATCACTGCGGATCACGGGTAAGTGATGGTTCCTTCACTGAGGCTATGGCACCGGACCAGCTAACATTGGAATGCAGTAACGCCGAAGAGATGCTCAACGACCAGGGCAAGCCCAAAACCTCTCACACCACTAACAAGGTGCCCTTCATCATGGCCAATGCCCCCGAGGGCTGGAGCCTCAAGAAGCAGGACGGTGTGCTGGGTGATGTCGCCCCGACTGTTCTGGCTGCCATGGGCATTGAGCAGCCCGGGGAGATGACCGGAACGAGCCTTCTTGTCCGGGCATAGCTTCCCATCCATTTAACATCGTACAGTTTGGGGATTCTCAGCTCCCGTTCTATGACTGTTATATTTGAACCTATTTTGACGATGATAAACGAGGGATAATGGTGTAACATGAATTGCTACCAGGAAGTATTTTCGCTGATGTCGGTGTTGAGTTGATTCCCTATTTGCATGAGGAGTGAGGTGACGGTGTAGAGTAGACTGGGGTGTTTTTTTTTTTACAATGTGACAGGACTGGATAGACGTCCTAGAAATTTCTGCTCCATCGAATACCAGGACACATGTGTCTGAAAAATACAATTGAAGAACTTTTTGTGTATATGTGACTGCCGAGAAATCCTGCACTTGCTAGAGAAATAAGGCCCTATGTCTATTAACTAATGTCTGCTTGTAGTCAGACACATCGCATTGGCGAACGGAGTCAACGTAATCAGTAGAGCCAGTCTTTCTGACTACTTCATTCACAGATTTATGGGCCCAGTAAAATCCTCCTCTTTTCTCATATGATCAAGGTGACCAATATTTTAATCGTAGACTTCCGCTAGTATCCTCCAAGCTGATGCAAACTGGTGACCGGGCCTGGCATTATACATGTACGGTCCCAATATTTATATCTTCCTCATCATATCAAATTAAACCAGCCATCATTTAGTGGACAGCTAACCCCTTCACGCAGACGCCGTAGCCGCAGCAGCCTGCTGCTGAACCTGAGATTGGAATTGAACGATCTGATAGAAAGGGGTCGTCAGTTCAGTTGCCACACACCCACTCTAATAAAAAAAAAATTACGCACCTCTGCACGCTTCTTATCGCTCTTCTCCTGGGTCTCTTTGATCTGATCCTCAATACGCTTACTGTGAAAGCGGCCAGCGTCAGCGGAATGTGTTCGAAGATTGCATATCATCTCGAGTGTAGCGGACATACATCTCCTTCTCAATGAATTCTAGACGACCATCCACTGCCATGGTGGCTTCAGTCTTATCTTGCTTCAGCAGGACGGGTCCCACGAGCTTGTAGATATTGGCGTCGTCATCGAGGGAAGCGAATTCCTATATGCGCCGTTGGTGTCATGCACAATAGATAACCAGAGCTTGCGTATATCGCTTTGTCCAAGTTCGAGAGAGAATCAATGCGCACCTTCTGTACAGCCACGTTTTCCTGCTGCTGCGACTCGAGCTTTTGACGGGCCTCGACATTGGTTTCGAGCTCTGCGAGACATTCATTCTTCGTCAGACACGGATCTGTCCTGACATCACAGGCAATGGAAACGAGCACGCGGAGAGACATACCTGTCTGCAGCTTCTGGTACTCGTCCGATAGAGCCTGCAGCTGCTTCTGGACGTCCGCCATGATCGCTAACTGGCGCAGTTGAGGGGGTTGTTGCTTTTGGAGCACAGATCTGGGCTGTTAGATCGCTATTTAGCATTTAGCGGGGCAACGCCGACTTCTCCCCACGATAACTTATCGAGCTCGGCCCTGCAGAAACAACAACCGCTAACGACAACAACATAGACTTCCTCCTCGCTGCAGACTGCTATTCCGTCCTCCATAGGACTTTGCTTTACGATAGAGGTCCATTAATATTCCGGCATTACCTGCCCTCCTACACTCTTCCTCTTCCTCTCGCGTGCCCCCATTCGACTCGCCGCCGGAGATCCAACCCTTGCGACACCTGGAACCGCGGTGAGGCGGTCACGATAACTCTCTCGTCTTTCCTCATATCAACGAGCTCTCTAGCGTGAATCTACTGATCGACTTTCAACATGAGTAATACCGACTTCCTGGGACGGGCCATCGACACGGTCAAGAAGGCCATCGAGCTGGACAATGCCGGCGAGTACGAGAAGGCGTACCAGACATACTACTCCGCTTTGGAGCTGTTCATGCTCGCCCTGAAATGGGAGAAGAACCCCCGGTCGAAAGAGATGATCCGGGCCAAGACTGGCGAATACATGGAGCGCGCAGAGAAGCTCAAGAATCACCTAGCGCAGCAAGGGGAAAATCGGAAGAAACCCAGCGCTGTAGGCGCGAACGGGAAGGTGGCGCAGGGAAGTGGGAAGGGAGCGTATGTCACTCGTTTTCCTTTATACTACTATGTCTGGCTTGAAACCGAAGCGTGCTAATTACTTGAGACTGGTTATAGTAAGGAGGACGACGAAGAGGATGCAGATGCGAAGAAGTTGCGAGGAGCTTTGGCCGGTGCTATATTGTCAGAGAAACCAAACGTTCGATGGGAAGACGTTGCTGGTCTGGAGGGAGCGAAGGAGGCTCTAAAGGAAGCGGTCATTCTGCCCATCAAGTTCCCTCACCTCTTCACCGGCAAGCGGCAACCGTGGAAGGGTATATTGCTCTATGGACCTCCTGGTACTGGAAAGTCATACCTTGCCAAAGCCGTTGCTACGGAAGCAAACAGTACTTTCTTCAGTGTCAGCAGTAGTGATCTGGTGTCGAAATGGATGGGTGAAAGTGAGAGGTGCGTTTGTTGGCCTTGGACTGCTGGTGCGGCCGTTAGACTGATTTGATCTCCAGGCTTGTGAAACAACTATTCAACATGGCACGAGAGAATAAGCCTGCTATCATCTTCATTGACGAAGTCGACGCTCTCTGCGGACCCCGTGGCGAGGGAGAATCGGAAGCATCTCGACGTATCAAGACGGAATTGCTTGTCCAGATGGATGGTGTGGGCAAGGATTCTAGAGGCGTGTTGATTCTGGGCGCAACAAATATTCCTTGGCAACTTGACGCTGCCATTCGTCGACGATTCCAGCGAAGAGTTCACATCAGTCTCCCCGACATCAATGCACGGATGAAGATGTTCATGCTGGCCGTGGGCTCGACGCCGTGCGACCTGACGCAGGCAGACTACCGACAGTTGGCTGAGATGAGCGAAGGTTACTCCGGTAGTGATATCAGTATTGCCGTTCAGGATGCATTGATGCAGCCTATTCGCAAGATTCAAACAGCAACGCATTACAAGAAGGTAATGTGTTTTTCTCAACTTAAAGCTACAGAACAGTCACTAACTGATTACTCCAAAGGTCATCGTCGATGGTGCTGAAAAACTCACCCCTTGTTCGCCGGGTGACGAGGGAGCGATAGAGATGACATGGAACGAAGTTGAGCCGGAAAAGCTTCTAGAACCCCCGCTGGTGCTCAAAGATTTCATCAAGGCCATTAAGAATTCGCGACCGACGGTCAGTCATGAAGACCTGAAACGGAACTCGGAATGGACAGCAGAATTTGGCAGCGAAGGTGCATAGTGTGCCGGTTGGAGAATTTAGATATCGCTGTCCTGTTTCTTCTGTTCCTTCCTCGCACTCAATCTAGGTAGAAAGCAAGACCACGGACGTGGCTATTGACCTGGGTGAGATTATTTACTTCTGGCCTGAAAAGAAGACTAGTCATGGAGCACGTCTTCATTATCGTTTCTGCTTTCTTTTTTTTTTCTTCACAGTGGGAGAATCGTCCTGACCTCCCATATTTTGTTCCTTTGGTATACTCCTAACCATACCGCGCGGTGTTCATAAGCGTTGAGACTCGGGTTGAGGCGTTTCTGTTCTTCGATTCCTGAATTCATGAATATAAGCAAAGTCTGGATTCGCGTCCTCATTCCATTTTCATTTTGATCTCCACGCCTTCTATTTACGTTTAGAGCCTGTTGGTCATATTCTGTCTTCGACTGTTTAAAACGCGTGCGGAGCACACAATATAAAAGCTACTATTATTGCAGAAAATATCGAGGAATTCCAAGGCTCTTGAGATCTATTCAAGAAAAGACTTTCAGAAACATACGCAATGTTACTGCGTTATATAAGTCATTCTTCATAAAGCCATCCAGTTTATAAACTTCATGGGCGACTTTCGACTATTTACGTCTTTCTACTGCCTCTATCTTTACTAGACAATAATAGTATATACACGCTATCATCCTATCTGCTATATACTATAAACGAGCATCATCTACGCCTTCCCAGGCTTCCAGTTCTTGAAATCCCGGAGCCATTTCTGAACTATGCGAATCTCCCAGTAGTGAGCTTCGCGAATGAACTGGGGCTCTGCTTCGATGTCAAGGATGCCATAGCTGTATTTCATATCAGCAATGGATGTTCTTTTCCTTCTCCGTACGGATAGTAATAGTCTTTGTTCCTGGGTTACTCACCTATCCCAGTGATGGCCAGCGCCATTGATCAGTAGTTCGGGATGTTTGTCGCTTGAATACCGCTGAGGAGCGTCTTTACTATGATAACATAGCTGGTTCCAGACATCGGAGCCTGAATAGTAGAGTGAAGTTATAGTTAGCCTTTATACTCGTTCTTCTTGCCTGGGACACTGTAGAAGCAAGGCGTTGGATGAGAAATAAACATACTTCCATCAATAAAAGCGAGTCGATCTGCACTGATATTGAACCCGCCGTATTTATTCCAGTGGTTCAGATCGGGCGTCGGAGGGACGCTGTTATACTTCCCCTTGGGAAAAGCCCATTCACACCACTCCTGCGTATAATTCACCTGGAGGACTCTCGAGATCAAACTAGGCCCCGAAGCCGGCGCGACTTGATAGGCGCCCTGCTCAACGCAAGTCGTATATATGTAACTCCTTGTGTCGGAATTGCTCGTGTCAGCCCAGAACGTGCGGTTCTGCGTACCGAAGCATGCGCTGCTGTCATACTCGCCGCTTGGGCAGAGCGGTAAGACGACGTTCTTCACGTAGTTGGCGTAATTGCCTAGGTTCGTCCATGATTCGCCATTCGTGTAATTGGCCAGCTCGTAGTCGACGGCGGTGATATTGGCCGGGGCGTAGATATCGGTTACGTTGCGGCAGAAGTTGAAGAAATCCTCCGACCCGAAAGTCGAGTTCCAATTCAGCTCCTGCCAGGTGTTAGTTGGGTAGTTGAATGGTCCGCCGATGGGGAAAGCGATGGTTTGCGCGAAGTCGCGGATGTCTTTGAGGGCCTCGAGACCGAAGATTTGCTTAAGATGCTGGATGGCGGATTGCGCGTCGTTCGCGACGAGATGGTCGATCTTGTCAACAATAGTGTTGATGCTGGCGACGCAGTCCTGGGGAGCATAGAGCTGGATCGGATAGTACCATTCGGGGTATTCCAGTTTGGCAATGATGGGAGCGCTGCTTGCGATACCGCCGTAGAGCGTGTCGCCGTACGTCACGAGAGAGAAGGCCGTCTCAGCTCCAGCCAAACTGCCGCCGTAGAGAATCCAGGGTGTTTGAGGAGCAGTGAGGTCCGCATCGATGCCTGGGAACTTGACATGTCGCGCGAAGTACTGGTTGTCGGCGATAGTTTGCTCCTGAGTGAGATACGCGAGTTCATCGACCGTGCTGGTGTTGAACGGATAGCTTTCTCCATAGTAGCGGTTCTCTAAGATCACACCGAGGCCATTGGTCGCTTGCATCAACATCTGGATGATGCCCGTCTGGAGATTCGAGTAGCGACTCTCGACCGAGGTCTCCCCGCTGATGTACAAGAAGACAGGCCCGCCAGGCTTGTAATAAGTGTCGTCGAACACATACCGCTGCTTGAAAGTGCTGTTGGTATGGGGTGCATAGCGTGTGTTATTGGGGAAATGGTCGATCTGAAAAGGCGTTAACGGCGCTCTCTCTCGCAATGGAATATTGGAGTGGTTATCCTCAACTTACGGGCTGATCGAACGTGTACGGCGTGTAGGAAGTCGGCCTGGGGACACTGCCAGTCTGCGTCGTAGTAGCAGCAGTCAGACCCAGCAGGGTCGCGACAAGCACGAACAGATGCATTGTCCTATCTCGCTCAGCTCAATAGCAGTCTTGCTGGACAAGGTGCAACAGAGTTAGAACAGGCACATGTGATATGGCTACGAAGAGCTACGCAGTTAATCAATCGCTAGCGAAATAGTTATTATACGTGAGATTACCAAGAATTCCAATACCAGCCGGAGATGGAAAGGAGCTACTGCAAACCGACCTGCAGTTTACGGTAAGATGTGTTGTGACAATCGTGGAGCTACGGCCCGTTAGTGAACTTTCGGATCGTATCTCACGGCCAGGGTGACATCGGGCTAAATGAATGCTAGTATAGCTGATTCGTGTACGGTAGCAGCAATGGACACTCTAGTTAATTAGACTCGTCTCATCTTACGTGATACCGACGGATTTCTCCTCTGTTCCTGGATATATCAAGATTCGTATAATACTATGTCCGTATAGTATGTAGCGGGGGAACTCTCGACCGCTTATAGTCCCCTTTAGAATGGGATCACCGAATCCTAGTCAAAGGATGAACTTGTTCTTGGATATGACTATATAGATCAGAACAAAGGCAACCTAAACCGCCCACGCTTGTCCTTACTAGATGGACAGAACAGTGGGTTATATAACAAAAAGTGCATTGTTGACTGACTGCGGGAAAGTCCACAAAAGATAGTTCCTCTCTAAATAACCTATGATAATATAAAGTAGTCGTTAACCGTAAGTAGAACGTAAGAATGCAACCGGCCCTATCATGTCCCTCCATCCTTCCAAGATCTTCCAAGACAGATCCAAGACAAGAGCCTAATCGACAAGGTATACAGCATTGAAACAAATCCTGCCACATCCAAAAACGCCTCGACGTGGTATCCGGCAACAATGTGCAAACTGATCTTCAGTAGACAAAATGGATCGCAGTCCCACCGACTCCAATACATCTAACCTGAAAGAAAATGAAAGAAAACCAAAAGAGAAAAGAAGTACCCGCATCACTCAATACCTTTACGCCGCAGGCTGTCCCTCCTCTTAACCAATTCACTCTTTGCTCGTCGGAGGCCGTCGCCTATTTTCCGAGCTTTACTCCATTCTTGGCTCATGTTCTTCATGCGCACAGTGGCCATGACGGCAGAGACGACTGTTCTGAATTTCCGACGAGGGTCGCGCATCTTCTTACGATCGGGAGCTCTGATGCCCATTTCTGTAATCATTCGGAGATCGGCTTCGTTACTGTAGTCCAGAGATTAGCAAACCACCAGAGATATGCCATGCAGAAACGCGTGAGAAATACCAAGCAACCCTAACACGTTCTCCCAACTCCATAAGTCCCTTACTCCAGGCTAGATCCCGGCGGAATTTCTCCTCTCTCTTTAGTCTAGCCCTAAGCCAAAGAATTTCTTTGCCAAGACCGCGAATCTCCTTTTCATGTTTGCCTTTCCGGTCTCCCTTCGAGTAGTTCTCCTGCACTGCTTGTTCATAACGATCCTGGAGTGCCTCGAGTTCTCGAGCAATTGAATCAGCTCGTTTGATGGAAGAGGCACGTTCCTCACGGATTCGTCGCAGCTGCTGTTTCAGTTCATTCACGCGCGCATCTCGTTCTGAGAGCTTAAGGGCTAGAGACTCTGCTTCGATGGTCGAGGACTTAAGGAGTTCATTGAGATCCTTCTGATCTTCCTCCCTCAGAGCGGCACGTTCAAGTTCACGGTTCTTCTCCTTCAAACGCCTCATAGCCTTCAGCGAATCCGAGAGCTGGCTCCGGAGTTTCCGTAGTTCCTCCTGGGCTTTATCGGAAGGAGAAGCATGCGGGGACTGAGACTCGAACTTCGTCATCTGCAGATCATGTAGTTCCCGCTCCAGTTCCGCGATACGGGTCTTGAAGTCGCGGACAGATGCTTTGTGATCAGCCTCTCTCTGGAGCAATGTCTTTTCTCTCTTCCGAGCTTCGTCCAGACTGTGACGGAGCACTGATACGTCTGCCGCAGCGGTGGAAATGTCATTATCAAGAGCTGATTGCTGAGAGAGATGTGCTTCCAGTTCTTGCACACGCTTTTCGAGGCGTTGCACCTTGCTTCTAGCTGACACAAGTTCGCGTTCTCTGCTATTGGATTTCTCGAGCAGTTTATCCTGGAGCTTGTCAATCTCGGTTGACAGACGGTTTTCCTCTGCTGTCGCCCTTTCGATCTCGGAATTCAATTCTTTTTCTAGGGAGTCCCTGGCCTCGACTAATGCCGCTCGTTCCTCTTTGAGCCTGTTCACTTCGCTTTCTAGGCGCAGCTTCGACTTGCGTAGTTCGATCTTCTCCTGGTCCAAGCGGTGGGTGTCGTCAAATTTGTTCTGGGCGCGGTCGAGGTGGCTTTGAAGCTCATCGCGTTCGGCCTCGACCTCGGCCAATGAGGCTCGAGTGTTGTGTAGTTCGATGTTCACCTTGGCGAGTTGCTCACGGAGATTCTGCTTTTCGCTCAAGGCTTTATGCAGCTGATTCTCCAGATCAGAGGCGCCCTTTTTCAGCTGGCCCTTGGCATACTCCTGTTCTTCTTCCAGGCTTGCTTGAAGCAGCACGATCTCGTCTTCCAGAGCTTGTACTCTGTCTCTCAGGACTGACTCCTCTCGCCTGGAGATGCGAAGTTCGTCCTTGACAGCGAGAAGTTCGTTCCGTTGCTCATCAAGGACCTGTCTCTTATTGACAATATCATCGTTGAGTTCCTTCACCTGCCGGCTGAGCACGGCCTCCTCATGCAGATGTCGATCTTTTTCGCTGTCAATAACTTCCTGGAGCTTAGCTTCTCTGCCTGAGAGGGTGAGTTCAACGTCTTGTAGTTTCTCGATTGTGCGTTTGAAACCAGCTGCTTGCTCCTCTGCTCTCTCTTTTTGAGACTGCAGTGTTCTCTTGGTGCTCTCCCATCGGTCCTGATCAAGCGCAAATTGGCCTTCCTTATCTTCTATCTCGTGCTGAAGAGACTCAACCTCTTCCTGAAGCCGTTCGACCTCCTCTTTATACTCTGCTTGAATAGCTTGGTTGTCACCAAGAGCGTGTTGTCGCTCATCTTCCAGTGCTTGTTCAAGCTCCCGGACGGTTGACTGTGCTCTGGCCAGCTCGCGCTGCAGACCGGCAGACTCGTCAGTTAATGCAGTATGGCGAGTCTTCAGTAGCTCTTTTTCATCTGCCTTGCGGTGGACATCGTCCAGGACGTCCCTCAGGCGTACAGAAAGATCACTTCGCTGTTGCTGAACTATCTCCCGTTCACCCTTCAGTCTTTCCAACTCCTGTTGTAATTCGCGCCTTTCGGCCGTAAATTCTTGTTGTATATCTCGGAGTTGTTTCTCTAGATCAGCTTCACGTCTGATTTTGGCGTCGAGCTCTGCTTGCACATTGTCATGATCTGTTCGTAACTCCGCTAGCTCATCCTCCAATCGACTCGCTTTCTCTTCAATTTGACGGCTAAGCCCTTTAGTGTTAATTGACTTGTTTGCCATCTCCTCCTGAAGTTCTCTTAGGTCTTCCTCGGCCTTCTCCTTCTCCTCTAAGGCCTGTTCCTGGGATTCTTTGGCTTCCTGTGCCTCGGACTTCGCTCTCTCAAGACTTTCTTGGAGCTCTTCAAGCTGTTCTTTTGCGCGCTCCAATTCTGCTTCGAGTTCTGCAGCAGCCTCGTTTCCGTTCCCGTCGTTCTCCTTCAGATTTTCGATTTCCTCATCGCGTTCATCGATAATTCGGTCCTTCTCCCGGACGGTTGCTTCAAGATCCTCAACCTCATCTCGAAGCTTCTCGATCTCATCTGACTGCTTATCCTTGACCTCTTTAAGCTCCTCCTGAAGCTCCTTGACTTGGTTTCCTCTATTTTCGACCTCCTCGCGCATCCATTCCATTTCGCGTCGTCCTTCCTCATCTAGCTGCCTTCTTTTCGCTTTATCCCGCAGTTCCTGGAGTTGCATACGATACGCTTCGAGTTCGCGCTCTGCTTGGAGAAGATTTTTCTTGTATCGAGCAATATCCCTCTGCATGGTGATCTTGGTGACCTTCAGCTCCGTATTTTCCTGAAGAGCCGCTTGATTGTATTCGGGACCAGCCTTCTGCAGTTGCTCTTGCAGGTAGTGGATCTTCAATTTCAGGCCAAAGTTATCTTTGTCTAGCTTGTCGATTATCTACACATTTATCACGTGTCGTCAGTAGTGTTCTTCCAGCTACCGGTTATTCCCGTTGTTCCCTGCAGATGTCAATATCATTCACATACCTTTTCCTGCTCTTTCAACGTCATCATATTCTGACCATCGTTGAGTACGCCTCCACCATCTCTGCCCGGAAGCATTGGTAAGGGAGTGCTTTGCGCACTACTACTTGCAACCTCCTGAGGCAGAGGAGTCACATCATCAGTCGCAGTCGCATCGTCCCCATAGATATCCGTCATGTCTATGGGCGGCAGTCCAGGCGTATTAGCGTTGCTTCGATAGCTGGCTTTCAAATATGCGGGGGTCTGCACCGCGCCATTCCCTCGCGCAGCAGACATGTTTCGTAGGTAATTATTCCTCGTCGCGCTCTTCATCATAGGCGTGAATTCGCCCTTTGGAGGCGCTGCTGAGGGCAAATTTCGTCGATCGTCCAAGGCATTTCGGGTGACCTTGGGCCCGGATCCCGCGCGCGGCGTCCTAAGGCTAAAGCCGCTCGAACCGCGTCGTCGTCCATTTTCAATTGACTTGATAATATCTTCCTCCTTTGACGGTGTCTGAAATGAATTTTCTACCGAATCCAGTGCGGAAAGATGGGATCTGGCGACACTTCGCAGCCCGTTGGTCATGTACGTCGCGTTTCCGTCGACTTCGGTGCGCGGCGTATCGATATATGGCAGCGCCATGGTGGGTGCCGGGGCACTAAACGCGTGTGATCACGATATTGGCGTCAATATCAAAAGACACAGCGCATTACCATGGCCGCAATTGCCCTGCCAAAGTAAGAGATACAGAAGTAGAATGTAACTCAGTCATTCAGTGGGAGAGACGTGTTTGGGCAGAGCGGGCGCAAGCGTGTATGGCGGCCCGTTGTTGACTTCTAGCCAGATGAGGACTAGCGTGCTGCGGAACTTGGATTGCCCAAAAGAGACAGCGGGCCGGCTGTTTATCCGGGCGTATTTCGGTTTCCGTACGATACTAAGAATTTGTATGAAGTCATTCGATAACGATCGGTCCTTCGTTTTGGGACAGAAATTTATTGCTAGTTTTCGCGCACTCACAATGGCGCCCATGTCAGAAGAAGATCTCGCGTGGTTCAAGTCCACCTTTCATCCAATCCCTAAACCGCAGCTCCCCGATGACAGCGTCGAATACTCCCTATATCTTCTTCCCTCCGGCCCCGTCCCCGCCGTTACGGAGGAAGCTGCTGAGATACGATCGCGTCTGCGTGAAGTCCAGAAGACGGCGTCTGAACTCACAAATACGCTGTTGAAGGACTACATATGGCAGCGAGATGCCTTCAACCTGGAGATTGCGAAAGAAAACGGTAAGGAGACCGTTGTTCCATTCCTTACAGCACGGCAACGGTGGCAATCAGAGCTAATATATACATTTTCTGCTAGGCATTACGCTATTACGAGGTCGAACGAACTTTGGCGACTCCATTGAAGATGAATGGGTTATCGTATATATCCTGCGCGAATTATCTAAAAAACACAAGGATCTCTGGATCAAGGTCGTGGATAGCGATGGCGAATTCCTTCTCGTCGAAGCGTCCGGTACTCTGCCAGCCTGGCTGGAACCCGAAGTAGCAGACAACAGGGTGAGTCTTGGGGAAACGATACTCTGATGAATAGATGGGAACTAATATTGTGTTAGGTGTGGATTCATGAAGGCGATTTAGTGATCATCAGACCGAAGCAGGAACCAAAAGGACCAAAGAGAACAACAGAAAAGATATCGCTCGAGGAATCCAGGCGAATCATACGGGAGGAACCTAAGCGACTTATGCGGTCCGCTATGATACAGGAAGAAGCGTTCTATAGACTGCGGAATTATCCCAGACAGATCAGTGAAAATCACCATTCCGCCTTGGTGACCCTTCCACGTAAAGTGGCCTACTTGCTGCACCAGAAACCGGCATATGTATCTCCTGCAGTTGAGGCTTTCTACCTTAGGGATCCAATAGCTCTTCGACCACTTCGTGCCACAGACCCAAACAACTTGGTATTCAAGCCCGATGATCTTGTCACGGTTAGCGTGAAGTTCACGAGAGTGGGATATGCACAACTGAAGAGCCAGGACTTCCCCGTGCCTCAGAGCTGGATAGGAAAACTTCCACCCAAGACAGACCAGAAGGCATATGACCGTGCGGAGTTGGGAATGAAATTATCCTGTGGGTTCGAGATGCTTATCTCTGACCCACAGAATCAGGATAAAGTGCCTGTGCGGGAAATGAAACTTTTACTGGAAGACATTGATACTGGAGATGAGCAGCTTCCGACAGATGCCGAGATCGCGAAATGGGATAAGCGGGAAGATGACGAAAAGTGGTTAGACATCAATTTCGAAGACCTGGAAGGGGAACTAAGAGGCAAAGCTAAAGGAGACGCTGGTGACAAGCCAGGGGCATTTGGTGATGCAAGCGCTCAGGAGAACCTGCAGCGTATTGTTGCTCGCTTTGAACAATTCCTGAATGACGAAGCTGCTGATTTCGAAGGAGCCGATCTTATTAACGAGTTTGATTCCGACGACGACGACGATGATGATGATGATGACGACGACGATCTTAGCAGCGATGGTGAAGACAAGGAGGCGTCGTTCGATGAGGAAGAATTCTCTAGGATGATGAAGGAGATGATGGGACTGCCTTCAGGCTCCGAGCCCAAGGGTGCTTCACGTCCAGTCAACCAGCCCAACAGGATAGAAGAATTGGACGAGGAGTCAGACGATGACACCGAGCAGATTCAAGAGCTGTCGCGACAAATGGAAGCTGAATTGAGAGGAACCGGTGTGCTCGATCTTAAGCGTCGCCCTGAAGGCGAGCCGCCATCCCTCAAGGGAAAGGGAGCTTCCACGGGCAACGAAGACGAGAATCCGGAGCACGAACTAGAGACAGACGAAGACATCAACGTCAATCTCGCCAAGAATCTTCTCGAAAGTTTACAAAGTCAAGCCGGAGCAGCTGGTCCTGGCAGCAACATGCTCGGCATGCTAGGGATGCATATGCCCAAAGATAACAGACGATAATCGACATACGCTGTTATTTCACGAATAATCCCCCTAAACCAGATATTATTTGGGCTAATTGTCTGGGTTGAGTTATCTCCATTAATATATCGGACTGGATATCACAACTCCGATCAATTTCGCTTCCCTCCGTCATCCATGCTATGCAAACTGCTTGTCTTGTTCCGCCAGTGCAAGACCAAGCCTGATTATCGAAATATTCCGCCTCAGCATATCATCAAATGATCAACAATAACCGCAACTAATAACAAAGGAGGGCGGCTATGTAAGGAGTCTATTCCTTGGCGACGTTAACGTCGGCTGAGTCAAAAGGCACGACGTCGCCTTTCGTGGTCGTCATGGCAGGGCTGCTATCCGTTCGCTCTGTTCGCTGATATTAGCTCTCTATTCGATCCCCTTTATAAGCAAATCTATTGCAGTCACGCTTACCATGGGTAGTGATTGGGGCTGCAATAGCGATAGCAGCAAGGAGGGAGAAGATGGCGACGGTGAAACGCATTTTGGATGACTCGTATTTCTAGTTGGAGGGTATCTGGATCGAGTTCTGAAATGAACGGCTTTTGGAGTGGAGATAGAGAGCGAAAAAGAGTCGACCGGCGACAAATAAACACTGCGTGCAGAAAGACTGACGGTGGATGAGAGAATAGGACACTCCAAAAAATTGTAGAAGCTCGAGGGAGAAAGAAACTTGCTCTGGGGGTAAATGCAATCTACTTCCTGAAGGTTATATATGGTAGACGACTGTCGGCCTCATAGAAGACGGCACGCAATCAACAAGGAAAATGCCGTATGTGGGATAGGCGCAGATGGCTGAATCAGGAACTGTCCGATTTAGTCTATATAAAAAGCTGCTATGGCACATCCTGTGAGAGAAGCGTCCGAGCATTCGCTCATTCCAGTATGGTTCATGCTACATCGGGCAAGGGACTGGATGCGCCAGGCGGAAATGAATTGGGGAGGTCCTTATGCGGATGGATGTGGTTCCAAAATCAGTAATGGGCCGCGGATCGACAGTTTGATAGACAGGATGCTGTTGGTCTGTGCCTTGGCTGAGGAGTGCAATGTTCAGATCTGATACAGGTCTCAAGACATCTTTAGATATTCGAGACCATGTCTGTCTGGGATGCAATGGACTCCTGCTTGGCAGGGTCTCAGCCTTTCATTGGTAGCAACAGGATCAAAAATAATAAATAATAAATAATAAAAATAAGGCAAGATCGGTCTATATTCAATTAAGTAATTCTAGTCACCTTCCATGGCGATATTGACCGTCTTTCCGAATAATATACTTCGCCACCGTAATATATGTATTCGCCTCAAAGCCGGTGGCTGCCAAGTATTCAAGCCTCATGCCCTGGACCAGACCGCTGTGGGTCATGATCTCCAAACTATCATAGACCAATCTCAGGTAGCGAAAGCCGCGTCATCGAATCCCTGGGTTGAAAATTCTGTAAGACAAATTCTAGTGGCAGAATAACATCGAGGAAAGGTGACCGTTCCTGGGGCGACTCTGCTCTTCCAGGCACCGTCGGGCGTTTGGAGGTCACCCGCAGGCCCGATAAGCCCTCACGTGCGGGCTATCATTCCGGGCTATCATTCCGGGCTATCATTCCCTTGGGTCCTCGCTCTCCCCTTCGTCGTCTGGAGGAGGATAAGACAACTCAACTCCACGGACCATCGGACAGCGTTGCACCGCTGCTCGAACCGTGAGTCTCAGCAGATCGAGGCCTATCTTTTTCACTGGAACTTTGAAGCCTGGGTTGTGAATCGTGACACTGCTGGCACCCGGGGAGATCTTCAGCTTGCGCGCCCCGGAGCCTAGGTACTGTCGTTGCTTGTGTCACCGCACCCCCGCTTCTGCTCTGCTACTTCAGAGCAACTCCAGCGGAATAGGCCTGGATCTGCGTCAACACGGGCTCTGTCGTGATTGTTAGCGACATTGTCCTTTTCTTATTAAACCATGGCGACTCCGGCTCACTGCTACTACTGTTTCGAGTCTCTTGCGGCTTCGTTTGATGGCCGTGAGCCTCCGAGTTTAGCTGCCATAGAGGACCTCTGGGAACAATACGAGCAAGCCAAGGAGCTTGCAGCCCTTAATAATGGCAAGAATGGGCTGGGTCAGCAGTCTGTAGAAGATGAGGATGTTCTCGGAGATCAAGATGGGCCTAACAAACGACCTTATCCGCAGACGTTACAACTGCCCAGCGTGAGTCGTCTTCAGTCCTCGGACTCATCAAGTGCATCCACGACGCCTTCTTCATTGTCTATCAGTTCGTCGCGGTCTGATTCTACGGCCATGACGACTCCGGGCTCGCCGGCAGACGGGCTTGGTTTCCAGCGTCCGCGGCTGGAAGAGTCCGGATATCCACTGTTTGTGACTTGGAATACTATATCAAAGAGCGGCCACAAGTCACTACGGGGATGTATCGGTACATTCGAAGCCCAGGAGATTTCCTCTGGTCTGAGATCTTACGCTCTGACTTCGTATGTACAATGACAAATATAACTCCCTCGATCGATACACTATTATATAGCCATAGAAGATGCTAATATATCATAGTGCATTTGATGATACCCGCTTCGCCCCCATTCCGGTGACTCTCTTGCCATCCCTTTCATGCTCCTTGACGCTCCTGGGCAGCTTCGAGCCGTGTGCTGATGCGATGGATTGGACCCTCGGGGTGCACGGTCTACGTATATCTTTCATACATCGCGGAAGACGCTACGGCGCGACATACCTCCCTGACGTGGCTGTCGAACAGGGCTGGACCAAGGAAGAGACTGTCGAGAGTCTTATGCGAAAGGCTGGTTACGATGGTGGCAGTGGTCTTTCGAGAAGACTCCTACGGGGCAGCAGTGCCTCTGGTGCAGGAAAGCCGTGGGAGGAAGTCTCAAACTTCAAGGCGGTGAGATACCAAGGCCTCAAGTCCAGCGCAACTTACGATGAGTGGCAGGAATGGAGGGAATGGGTCAAATCCCTCGGTGACGGACGTGCAAAGCTCCTTCAGGCCTGAGCCAATGTGGAAGCTTATTTAGACGAGACATGACTGACGATGGGGTTTCAACGTTTAATTTGGAATTTTAGTATTCAAGCCTTCTTTTTGAGAATTTGCCCTGGCTACAGAAGAAGGGGGCAGGAAAGGCGTCAATAAGCTCTAGAGGCTAGTGCATAATGAAACTATATTTAAAAATCTTCTCTATTTCTTTTGAATTCCGCTCTATAGGGTATACAGGGCACTAGATGAAGTAAGAGAAATCATGGGAGAATTGGAGTTCTTCTACTATACACAGTATCCCATTCATCTGAAGACATTGTCTTGTTGCTGGTGTTGACGCCAGAAAGCTTTATGATTGACAACGGAGCTGCTATATTTAAAGATGTAGAACAAGGAATTCCGGCACCTGTATAACCTGCATTGTATACTCCGTACTCCATAGAAAAATATGCCTGGTAACCCCAATTTCCGACCACAGAGGCAAAAAGTAGATCAATTAAGTTCCTCTCAATGCCAGAATGGAGATGAGTCGTATTTAACCCATAACAAGACCGGGAAATCAGACCCTGCAAATCTAGTAGGTTCTATTGATCCAGAAGGGCAGCGACGTCTGACAGCTCATATGCAAGTAAACTGCAGGCATCCGCAACAGCGTGCAACACATCCAGACGTACAACAGTGAAATCGTACGTGACAGTTTGGTCGAGTTGAAATATAGAGGGACTCATCTAGGGCCGGGCCGTTCCTCAGCAGCATTATTATCATCATCATTGCGGCATCTTGTTCTGTTCGTTCCAAGGGTATACAGTACGATCGAGACCAGGCATTACACGACCATTTTTAATTTTTCACGGCGGACCGCTAATTACGATACGGTTGAAGCCTAGAAATGTATATAATAAGCTGTCCATGGCTTCTGAGAAGCGTTCTTATCCTGAATATCCCATACTAGACCATACACAGGTAATGAGATATGGTCTCACATGACTAGTATGGAAAATATTCTCACTGAAGCCGTTAAGCCCTTGGTCGCATTGTTAGGACCATCTCGACATCGGTTTCGTGCAAAATCGGGTATAATTGTAATCTCGACGCTGTCGCACGTGATAGCGCAATGCAATGCAATGCAATGTGGGCAAGAACAAGGTCAGAAGTCAAGGGAGCCATGGTTTTCCTGTAATATATTGGGTAACATACGGTATGAAACACTCGCGTGGCTAATTCCTGCTGACTGTACGCCGCTGCCAAGAAATGCGATTATTGCTGTTCCAACATCATGTCTCTCCTTTAGGAAACTGGTTCATGGTATAGGATTACCAATGATGTTCTTTCTGCTCTAGCTAAGCTAAGTAAGACTATGCGCTATAGTCCGTATCGAAGAGCACTAACCCAGACAAGGTCCAACCTTGGCCCAGCGTGCGAAATCCATCAGGTGGTTGGGAGTGGAAGGTTAGGCCAGGACTGCCCTTTGGGAGCAGCCATCCACATCTGACCACGAGTCCATGGGAGGAACGAATCACCGAGCGGCCGAATGTGGTCGGCTCACTGTTTCGTGAGGTGTCCCGGACGCCAGAAAAGCAGTTCCCAGCATATCCGTTTGCGTGCAGGAGGTCCGTGATGGCCCGTGAGGTCAGTTTGCGAGGGAAGCATGAATCTGATAGGGACATCGGGGACCTCGACAAACGGCGTCAGAAAGAGCTACCGGTAACTAATCGAGCTTGCTGGGATGTACGGTATGGTATGGTACGGGACAGCTGGTGCCATGACCAGAAGGTATGTCGCTACCGACACTACCGGTAATAACGGTACGGCGTATTCTTGTTACGTGCTCGCTGCGAGCCGGGCCAAAGAAATTCGGCGGGTGCAGGGCCAGCGCGTAAGATACAAGACGCGACAGTGACCGTACGGCGCTGCCCCAGTCCAACCAAGAACTGCCGCCCTCCGCCCGCGGCAGCCCTTCCTATCTCTTGTGCTCGTACAGATCCCCGATTTCTCTCTGATCCGCTTTCCCTTTCTTTCCTTATCCTCTCTGCTTGAGCCGCACACTGGTCTCCCCGCCATCCGTCTCTTCTCGTCCTTCACCGTTGCAATTCATCCGCTTCCTTTGTGACGGCGGACAATCTCTTTGCGACTCGAGTCCAGTGCCCAGGCATTTCCTTCGTTATTCCTCCGGCCGCCCTCCGATTCCTCCAATGAGTTGTTCGCATCCAGCTCACCCGCCCTTCCGTCCTTGATAGACACGACTTTTCTCCCACGCCTTCACCACCCGTCGCGTAGACATGGTGGCTCCGGCCTCGATGGGAGCAAATCTGGCCAACCCGCCGTCCTCGACCTCTCGACAGCCCGGTCGCACTTCCAGCACTCATCCATCCCACTCCCATAATGTGCCTCTGAGTGCGAGACGGTCTGCGGCGCTGGACCTGTCCACTGTTGAGCGGCGAGGACAACCCAACGCGGCGCGAGAACCCGTGAAACGAGTGCGTCCACATGGCTTGCAGGAAGCTCCAACATACCGTCCGACAGAGGAGGAATGGAAAGACCCGAACGAGTATATCCGTAAGATCGCACCGGAGGGAAAGAAGTACGGGATCTGCAGGATTATTCCTCCAGAGAGTTGGAATCCCCCGTTCGCGATAGACACAGAGGTAGGAGTGAATTCTGCTGTGGAGGCTGCTGGGATTACTGTGATCTATATCCTTGGTGGCCCGCAGTGAACCCCTTTCGCGACGTCTTCGGACGGTTCATGGCAAGGTTACTGACGCGTAGCGAACGTAGCGATTCCACTTCAAAACCCGTCGACAGGAGCTCAACTCGGTCGAAGGAGGTATGCCCCAGCGTTCAGCAAAACCTGCTGCCGGTGGAGGAGATCCACAGCCCAGTTCTGACCCGGAACCAGGAACCCGTGCGAACCTGAACTATCTCGATCAGCTCGCCAAGTTCCATAAGCAGCATGGGACCAATCTCAACCGCTTCCCCAGCGTTGACAAGAGACCTCTCGATCTATACAAGCTGAAAAAAGCCGTCGAGGTCCGAGGTGGCTTTGACCAGGTCTGCAAGCTGAAAAAATGGGCCGAGATCGGTCGTGATCTGGGCTACAGCGGAAAGATCATGTCTTCCCTGTCGACCTCGCTGAAGAACTCTTACCAGAGATGGCTACAACCGTACGAGGAATATCTACGTGTCGCTAAGCCGAGTGTACAGCAGCAACTGGAACTTGAGCACGGTGGTCCCTACACTCCGTCGCCTCATCCATCGCCGATGAACAAAAGGGCTGTATCAGATCACAACACTCCCTCGCGCGATTCGCCAGCGATTCGCGCATCTGTAGCTCTAAACAACATACAGGCCGAGGCGACTCCGGAGAAGCCTACACCACCGGTGGAACAGCAACCACCGCGCCCCTCTGGTTTCACACCGGTCAATGCGAACCCCGGTGGGTTTACAGCTGTTAACAAATCCCCTTCGTTTGTGGCCGTCAACAATGGTTCTACTGCGACCGTCAAACAAGAGACCGAGAATGGAAATCTCACTCCCAAGAACATAGCTGAGCATCCCTCATCTACTCCCGCGAGCAATGGCCATGCTGTTAAGCGCGCTATCAGTCATGACAGCCTGACTGGCGGATCTCAGACCGAGAACGGGGATCCTGATGGCCCAAATGGACGTCGCAGTAAGCGTCTAAGAAAAGGTATGTCGCTCGGCACCCTTCCTCCGCCAGGGCTGTAGGAAGCGTTCAAAGATCTTTACAGAGCAGGAGATGCTGATTTGTAATTCTAGACGCGCCACCTCCACCCACAGTTGCTGGATCGCACATGAGCCTGCTACGACCTGCCCCACCGCGGATGCGAAAGAGCAACGACAACCGTCGCACAGGTGATGTGAGTTGGAGGAAATTTTTCTCTTCTTTTGTTTTGGCGAAAAGGGGCAATACTGACGTCTACCTAGAAATGTGAAAACTGCGGCAAGACGGACGACCGCCCATCGATCCTCCTTTGCGACAGTTGTGACAATGGCTACCACAGATACTGCCTGGACCCTCCTATCAGCTCTGTTCCTGAGTATGATTGGCATTGCCCTAAGTGCCTTGTTGGCACCGGTGAGTTCGGGTTTGAAGAGGGCGGCGTATACTCCCTTAAGCAATTCCAGGAGAAAGCAAACAACTTCAAGAAGAATTACTTTGCGCCAAAGATGCCATTCGATCCTGTCTTGAACACGCACCGCCGTGAATCGGAAGATGACGTTGAGCGCGAGTTCTGGAGACTAGTTGAGAGCTTGACGGAAACTGTTGAAGTCGAATACGGAGCTGATATTCACTCCACGACGCATGGCAGTGGCTTCCCGACCGTGGAGCGAAATCCCCTCGACCCATACTCTGTCGATCCTTGGAATCTAAACGTGCTTCCATTCTATGGCGACTCGCTCTTCCGACACATCAAGTCCGATATCTCTGGAATGACTGTGCCTTGGGTCTACGTGGGCATGTGCTTCTCTACTTTCTGCTGGCACAACGAGGACCACTATGCGTACTCTGCCAACTACCAACATTTTGGTGCCACAAAGACCTGGTACGGCATCCCTGGATCTGATGCAGAAGCTTTCGAGGAGGCCATGCGGCAAGCAGTTCCGGAGCTGTTTGAAGGGCAGCCGGACCTGCTCTTTCAGCTGGTGACACTCATGCCGCCTGACCAGCTGAAGAAGGCCGGTGTCAACGTCTATGCTCTTGACCAGAGAGCTGGCCAGCTCGTCGTTACATTCCCACAGGCCTACCATGCGGGATTCAACCATGGGTTCAATTTCAATGAGGCTGTCAACTTCGCACCTACGGACTGGGAGCCCTGGGGCGCCATGGCCATTGAGCGGCTACAAGCCTTTAGAAGGCAGCCGTGCTTTTCTCACGACGAGCTGCTACTGACGGCTGCTTCAAGAGATAGCTCCATCAAGACCGCTAAGTGGCTAGCTCCCGCCTTGGAAAGGACTTACAATCGCGAAGTGGAAGAACGGACTGCTTTCATTAGTCGGCACAAGGAGATAGCCCCGCACAACTGCAAGTTGGGTGCGGATGATCCCTCTGCCACAGGTGACTGTCAACTCAACTTTGTGATCGAAGAGGAGGATCTCCCCGAAGAAGATTATCAGTGCAATTATTGCAAGATGTACACCTACCTGACGCAATTCCGCTGCCACAAGACGGGGCGGACTGTCTGCCTGCTCCACGCGGAGAGTTACGACTGTTGCGGAGAGCCGCTGGCACAACGACTGACGGGACCGGATCATACTCTCCGCTACCGGATGAGCAACGATGCCTTCAAGGCCGTGGTGGACAAGGTCAAGGACCGGGCCAAGATCCCAGAAGCATGGTCGGAGAAACTCGACAAGATTCTGGAAGATGAACCGAAACCCCAGCTGAAGGTCCTCCACAGCTTGCTAAGCGAAGGTGAGAAAATCCCTTACCATTTACCTGGCCTTCAAGATCTTGCGGCATTTGTCCAGCGCTGCGACAAGTGGGTAGAAGAAGCAAATAACTACATCACGCGGAAACAACAGAACCGCAGAAAGAACGAAAAGGCTTGGCGCAAGGTTAATTCCGTGAAGGCCGCGCAGCTGGAAGAACGCGATCGTGAACTTCGCAGAGTGGAGAATATCCACGCCCTACTTGCAGAGGCTGATAAACTTTCCTTCGACTGTCCACAGATGGCGGCACTGGAAGAGAAGACCCGCGAGATCGACAAGTTCCGTCAGGAAATTAACGCCGCCCTTATGAACCCCCACATCCGGTCCGTCCAGGAAATAGAGGATCTGGTCGAATCGAGCCGGAATTTCAATGTGGATATCCCCGAAGTAGAAGGACTCGAGCACATCCTACGGCAAATGAAATGGAATGACGAGGCCCGTCGTAAGCGTGACCAGTATCTGACCCTGAAGGAGTGTCAGGAACTCGTCCAGGCCGGTGAGAATCTAGGTTTGACTGACAATAATGACCACCTGCTCTTCTTCAAGGAGTTGAGTCGTCACGGTGAGACCTGGGAGTCAAAGGCCAAAGAGCTGATGTCTGCTGAATCCGTACACTACCAGCAGCTTGAGGCCCTTTCTGCGCAGGCGTCTCGGTTCCCCGTTTCTCCTGAGACTCTCGCTGCCGTCGATGCTATTTTGACAAAACAACGGGAAGCGCAGAAGCAGATCCAAGACATCTACGAGAGGAGCAAAGACCCAGACTTTCGGAAACGGCCCAAGTACAAAGAAGTCCGTGAGCTCATGGAATCACTGGAGCAACTTAACAGTCGGCCTACCGGGGCGATAGACCTTGAGCGAGAACAGAAACGGCATGAAGACTGGATGAGGAAGGGCAAGAAGCTGTTCGGAAAAGCCAATGCTCCCTTGCATATACTCAAATCTCATATGGAGTACGTTGAGAAAAAGAATGCTTCTTGCTTCGACCTTGAGGATAGGTGCCGGCCACCCGTTGAACCTGCATCACGCGAAGGAAGCCCTGATGGCCTGTTGGAAAGTCATACCAATAGCATGTGGGGAAATAGCAAGTCTAGAAAGCGCGACGTCTTCTGCATTTGTAGGCAGTCGGAAGCTGGAATGATGATCGAATGTGAAATATGCCATGAATGGTGAGTTCCCTTTATCGATTCGACCCTAGCCCTTAGCGGCGGTCGCGACTAACAACTCTAGGTACCATGGCAAGTGCTTGAAGATCGCTAGAGGCAAGGTCAAGGAGTTCGACAAATATACTTGTCCAATTTGTGATTGGCGCCGAAAGATACCTCGTGATGCTGCTCGTCCAAAGCTTGAAGATCTCCAGGATTGGAAGGCTGAGATCCCATACTTGCCGTTCCAGCCTGACGAAGAAGATGTTTTGGACAATATCATCAACCAAGCTACTGCTTTCCGAGACTTTGTGCATAGCTTCGCCCATGCTACTTGCACAACAACAGAGGAAATCCCCACGTTGATATTCTATCTGCGCAAGATTGAAGGCGCTGAAGTTCTCCTGGCCTACGAGACCAACTTCTTCCGTCAAGAAATCCATAAATGGGCCCCTGTTGCACCAGAGCCTCCTCCAATTCTGGAACAGTCGCTCTCGACACGCAAACCTCGCCCAACGAAGCAACAGAAGATAATGGCTCAACTTGGTGTGGAGCGTCCAGAAGATCTTCCTCCCCATCTGCGACCAAAGCAGAATAATTCTGCGAAGCGGAAATCACTGGAGTCTCAGACTCCGCGACCACATCCATTACAGCCAGCTTCTCAGTTCGGTTCTGACACTCCTGGAGAACGGGCCCGATCAGTTTCTACCAGTCATGTCCCAACCCTGAGCGGTTCTAGCACTCAGCAATCCCAGCCCTATCCCTTCTCGGCCAATTATTCGCTGGCCGCGAGTGATCCTACCCCAGCTTTTGCACCGGGGTCTTCAGAATTTTTGCCTGTGTCTGACGTCCATTCGCCTACTTTTCCTACTCGCTCTCCCTCGCACCATCAAGGTCTAGATCAGCCTCTGTTTAGTCCCACAAGCTTTAATCGTGACCAAAACGGTCCGTCTGGTGTTGATATGGATGGCAATAACCCGTTCGGGAGCAGTCCTCGTCAGAACCTCGATGATGTCTTTGCCGATCTCACTAATCAGGAGCCAGAGCCGGAACAGGAACCTGAGATGATGGAAAACACTCATGCCAATGAAGCTTTGGAAGTGTTGGACGCGAGCAACAGTGGAGACCACTCCGCATCCTCTGAGCAAGGCAATGGTGAACCTGAAGAGAAGGATACGGCAAACGGTGACCCAGATGCCCGTGAAAGTGTCGCACCGAAGACAGAAGATGACTTCTAGTCAACCCAGTCATTTTGCAATCGGTTTGTTTTACATGCATCTTTTCAGCTCCTGTGGCCTGCACCACATTCCACTCCAGATGCTGAATTGGGTCTACAACTCTTGTTTCCTGGCTCCTTCTGTGGAAACATATCATCTCCGTGTTCATTCCTATCCATATACCCATCAAGCCGATGGATTTGTTTTTCCGATTTCTCACTTCGTGATATTCCACTTTGTCGTTTCTGCTTATAAGACTACTCCTGTTCCGATACGTTTGATGATGTAGGGTGTTACGGGGTCAAACATGCTAGGTGGCACTCGTCTCTATACACGATTCCTTCTTCTGGCTTCAAGATATTGTCAGCTTGTTACTCTTTTTTCGCCTTTGAGCATGATGATTGTTCCCTTCGTCCACTTCTTTTGCTTCTATATGTTTATGTAAACCTATGCGGTGATGACACGTATCCAGGCGGCGGAATATGGGGTGTCAAGGCTGTGCTTATATGTCTGATTCTTGTTGCAGAATTGCTCGGATTTTTACCCGCTTCCTCCCCTCTACCTTGAATCGACGGCTTACCGATTAGGTATTGAGTGTAATATTACTGGATTTATCAGCCGAGACAAAGAAATAAACGTGTATGATTAGCTATCTATAGTAGGTCCAATGTTGATGTTGCCCAAATCTAAATCGTCGTCACCTGTCTATATGTCAGAATAAGCTGCCAATGCAGACTGTCCTCCTGTATGAATAAATAACACGTTCAACTCAGCGCTGTTTTCGCCTCGTACAGACCAATCTCGAGCGATCTCCCCACTTTCCACCCAGTGCAGCAAGCCTCGAAGAGTCTTCCCGGTATATACAGGGTCGCCAATGAGGCCATCCACTCGCGCCACCCTGTTCAAGGCATCATTCGTCTTTGGGTCTAGCTGGCCGTATGCAGACCCGACGAAACGATCATCAAGGCGGACATCGTCCACGGAAATATCATTTTGAGGATCAAGTCCAATCATCCCTCCCGCGGTGCGAGCAAATCGAACGGCACGTTCTTCATGGTATGGCTTCGGCTTTGTTGGCGAACTCATGATACCGATTACCTGGCGCTTAGGGAACTGTTTTTTCTCTTCGTTGTTTCCCTGTTGCTGTCGCGTCTTTTCAAGTAGCTTGAAGCCAGCGATCAACCCGGATACAGTACTCCCGCTACCAAACGAGACGAAGATATAGTCGAATTGTCCGCTTCCCTTCAACGTTCCGCGTTGGGACAGCTCACGTTCCTGTCTCGCAATTTCGAATGCACAACGCGCATAGCCAAGTCCGCCCAAGTGATGCAGACTTGCCCCCGACGGGATCCAGTACGGAACATGCCCATTATTGCGAAGCTCTTGCAGAATAGGTTCAACCGGATCTTTATCATCTGCCGATTCATCTGGTTCCAGCATCCTAACCTCCGCACCTAGCATGCGGACTACCTGCACATTGCCGGTGTTCTGGAACACCTCAGGATTGGTCGTCGAGCGCAGGCCGCCACCCGTGCCTTTGTGCAGGAGTACAACAGCCTTCAGTCCAAGAACCGCAGCCACAGACGCAACTTGTACTGTGTGATTGCTCTGTATTGCACCTTCGGTCACAAGAGTTGTTACCGTCTTCCCGTCTTTCTGCTGACGGAGGATGTCCGGGACAATGTATTCGAGCTTGCGATACTTGTTCCCGGAGCAAGCGAGTGGGGAGCCGTGGTCTTCGCGTTTGCACCATATATTGATGCATGGATGAGAACTTGGATTTTGGCCATCTTTATTGGCGTTTGTATGCTCTTTTGTGTTTGCTGCAGTTGTGGCAGATGTGGAAAGACGAGGGAGTGGATGGATCGGCGAGGGGTGTAGGTATTGTAAGGGATAGAGGGGAATTTGAGAAAAAGGGTGTGGGATATCTAGATCAGACATATTTGTAGTATAGGAGAGGTGGTTGTGGTAGTGCTTTGTTGGTATGGACGTTGGTCTTGATGTTAGAGAGCCACGGTTTGGGGACCGGAAGGTGGAAATCCCAATACCTCTTTTGATCAAGAGGCTATTGTATACTGTACGAGGAGAGCATCTATACATTTGAAAAGGAGATCGAACTATAAAAACATATGGGTGCTTTCCGCGACAAATAAATGCAGATGATTGTAAGTAAAGCTCTCCTGCGTAGTCGATCTTGCAGCTTGGAGAGTGATGTGGGGAAAGATGATACCATCGCGGGGAAAGGAAGAATCCGTCCAAACTGGATGGAGACATTGGCAATCCATTTCGGGCAGTGTACCTTATTTCTCCCAGATAGTGCCAGATATGGCTTATCTTCAGCTTTCCTATCCACACTAGACATGGACGAGTTTCCTCTACCGTCGATATCGAACGTGATGGACCGATACAAGTACTTCGGGCGGTGAGAGATGATTCTGCCATATTGTGACATCAGAGAAAAAGAACCGTCCAGGCCTTAAATAACGATGTTTCACAAGAATCATACAAGGAGGACCATTATTGCGTTTGGGAACCCTTGTGGACATATCTGGCGCAGATATCGGCCGTTTACGCTCATCAGACCTCTCTTCTCGACGATGTCAACCGACACATCGTCCCGAGTCGGCCTGCTGGAGTTTCTCAGGCGATCCCGCGCCGTTCAGGCACAGTACATCGCTGGCCATGAGTCCTCTTCTGCCCCGATACAGGTCCTGGGAAATACGTCTGCAGACCTCGACTCGATAATATCCGCGATAATATACTCCTATTTCGCCAATGGACGCGTTCCCTCTCAGAAAGGGAGGCCGCATGTCCCCCTCATAAACCTCATCGATGTCCCCTCGGGATCGGAACTACGCCGGTTACGCCCCGAGTTCGTCACTGCGCTATGGTGGGCGACAAACAAAGGGATATCAGAATCGGAAAGTTGGCAGATTGATGATCATCAAACGGCGGGTTTCCTCAGAGAGCGTTTGCTTACAACTATGGACCTCAAGGCACAGCTGCGAGAACACGAGCGCGCAGAGGGTGGCAGACCAAGGGAATGGAACTTTGATACTACGCTCGTTGATTGGAACGCGCTGCCCCTACGGTCGAACAGAACAAAACCAGGCAGAGGCTCGATCGAGAACCTGCCAGATGTCAGTTTCGACGTAATTGCTTGTATTGACCACCATGTTGACGAGGACTTTGTGCCTCCGGCGGATTCGCTTCCTGCTGATAATCTGCGGATAGTTCAGCCGGGACCGGGATCGTGCACATCGCTCATTGTGAGAGAGCTCCGATCACGGCGTCTCTGGTCTGATACACCGGCTACGGATCTGTACGAAGCAGTAGGATCCGTCCAGCCCGAAGGCGTGGCTGCGATTTACGAAGCACAGGCTGCCAAACTCGCACTGGCTGCGATATTGATAGACACAACAAACCTCACCGCGGAAGGGAAAGTAACAGACGTCGATCGCGACGCTGTAGCCTTTCTCGAAGCGAAGATTGAGCACGGGTATTCGATACACCGTTCCTTGCATACAGCAGCGCAGCATGTGCAATGGGATCGTAAGGCTTTTTTCGACGCTGTTCAATCAGCTAAACAGAATAGTCTAGACTTTCTCACGACCGAAGAAATCCTAGGCCGGGACTATAAAGACTGGGCCGAAACCTCTTCTACGTCTGGCGCCACCATCCGCCTGGGGATGTGCTCCGTTGTGAAGCCTATCTCATGGCTAGTCAATAAGGCCAGTACGGATGCCGGTTCCACTATCCAAGCTCAAGCAAAGCAGCTGCTCAGTGACATTCAAGACTTCTCTCAGACCAGAGAGTTGGATGTGGTCGCTATCATGACCGCGTTCGTTGGCTCAAATGGTGAATTTCAACGGGAGCTGCTGGTCTGGTCAGTAAACACCGAGGGGACCGTTCAAAGCACTGTCAAGCAATTTGCAGAACAGGCCTCCAAAGAACTAGGGCTTCAGGACTGGACTGACAGTGATAACCCGAGCGTCACCGAAGATATTCGTAGCGTCCTCAACGACAACACATCGTCCACAACGGGATGGAGACACCTCTGGCGCCAAAAGGATCTAGCAAAGAGCCGAAAGCAAGTCGCGCCGCTGCTCAGAAAATCAATCGCCAAAATATAGTTAATCATGCAATCGTAATAGATCACGAATACCAAGACCCAACACCATATTCTACAAGCATGGCTTCAAGTTCTATGCCATATATTACGAATCAAGAACGGAAAACTTGAGACATAAAGTCAATTTTATCTTTTCTGAGTTTCGAACGCTTTACAGTAAAGTTTTCCCTAATGACACCGAAGCTTGCCATGCAATCCTGATCTTACAGATGCAATGCGTTCAGACCAGGAGAAAGAAGAAAAGCATAAGGGCATATCCCACACCAAAGAAAGGGGAATCATGACCCGAATAGAAAAGCACAAACAATCAGAATATGCAACCTTGTGACTCCGAAAATGTATGGTTCACTCGTAGAGCAGGGAAAATGCGCAATGCTGGAAAATGCCAACACCAGAAAAAAACCATCAAGGCCAGAACCTGCACCTATTGATACCTTTATCCTTCCGTTGCGGGACTATTAGTGATAACAGTGTCCCTGGGCCTCAGCGCTGGCTGAAATAGAAGCATGTGTCAAAAAAAGGTAACAGAAATCACATGAAGAAAACATGTACCATCACCAAAAACCGAAAAGATGCTGCGAAATTTCGAAATGCTTGAAAGTGGTCAAGGAAAAGAAAACAAGTAAGTGACATCGAATATGCAATGGGTGGTCTATCACAGATTAGTAGCACTCCCATTCACAAAAAACACACCACCGGGCACTTCTGTCGGCCAACACCAGGCCACGCCAGACTCCCCGTTCTCCAATCTTGATGACGGTTTCCCATACACTGCCATCCGCTGCACTGTCCATTGGTGAATCCGCGGTGTTGGCAGTGCTGATCATGTGGTCTGCTTTTCGAGTCAATCTGAGGATTTTGCCTGATGGCGATTGAATCGCTAGCTTAGCGGGCTTCTCGCGACCTTGGGTTGACTTGGAAGATGAAAGAGCGGAAGTCGAAGCGGAGAACTCGTGAGACGTTGAGGATGTGGTTGAGCCAGCGGCGCTAGACACCATACTCAATGCGCTAGATGGCCTGCCAAGGGCGCTATGAGGCCGTGAGAAAAGAGACGGAGAGACTCGTCCGTCGGAACTATCCTCGCTATTGGTTTGCAGCGAAGAAGGATGTTGGCGGACCGCAAAGACAAAAGTGTTGTTGATCGCAAGCCTTCCACACTGAGGCTGCATAACATACAGATCGTGACGCTGAGCATGAGGCGTAGGATGGCGGACGAGGAATTCATAAGGAGGATTCTCGCCTGTGTGGATGATGGGAAGAGAGAGCGCAAGCGGATGAGGGATATCCCGGGTTGAGTGCATGAGACCCTTCTTGCCTGCATAAATCTTCAGAACACCATGGCCTTCGTCACCTGGCAAGACTGCCTTGATAGTGAACCTCTTCTGTCCACGGATCCAGTCAGGCTGAACCAAAGCCCTCTTCCTTACCACGTCGCCACTCTCAAAGAAATCACCGTCCGCGTCCCTCGCAAAGGCTGGGGCCTCTACCTCAGCTGCACACTCAACGTCCGCAGGTACGAGGATACGAATCTGCATTACCTCGAGGCCTTCGATCCTGATCAGACTAGTGTCGTAATTGGGCATTTGGAGACTGTTTTTGAAGTAGGGTGGGCAGGCGGCAGGAAGTGCTAGGAGAACGTCAGGCGAAATAGGAGGGCAGATGTGCTGTTCTTCGGGATACAGGGGCACATGTGTATAACAAATCTCGAGAGGCCGCGCCAGGAAATACCAAGTTTCGGCGGACTGAGAACTCGTGGTGATGAAATGGTTCCTCGTGGGGTTCGTATGGCTCGCAAGGGAGCAATCCATTATGCGCCATTCTCCATCGACTAGGATTGCATTCCACCAGTGGTTCGGCCTCTCCAGACTGTCCAACTCGAAGAGTTCTCCGGGGCTTTTAAGGAAACCTCTAATAACCTCCGCGTGGAGTCCGACAGCTGCACACATTTCCCTCACAAGGATGGCAACTTCTTGAGGACTGCCCCTCCTAGAATGGATGACTCTTCTCATGTCGATATCCACGTCGTCCTCAATGGGCTCGTCCCACGCTATCTTCTCACTAACCCAGGTGAATATAGCACGAAGTCTTTGAACATCACTCTTATACGGCCGACAGACGTAACCCTGGGCCAGACTTGCAGGATTGGTCATCGGCGGCAAGCTGTTAACAAATCGAGCGCTCTTGTCCACCATATTCAGATTAACTGCTCCCCAATCCGTTGGCTCGCTCAGAGGGAGTCCGTCAATGCTTTCGTCGCCTTCTGCCGTTTCATATAGCTCCTCGACCGCATAGATTACAGGATGATCCATCATTTGGCATCGCTCCGCCCTTTCAACGCGTTCATTCCGACTAGGAGAAGTTGCACGGTTAACGTCTCGCCGAACTTGGACCCAATCAACACTTCCAGCGCCACCTAGTCCCATTTCTCGAGAAGCATCCTTTCCATGGATAGTGGCCGACGAGATGGCGTCGGGGAATCTCATTTTTGTGGGCGAGGGGGAACCACCGCTCTGACCTACTGAGATGCTGCTCCGAGCAGAAGCAGCTCCTGTCTTTGCAGACTCGATGATTTTCTTGAAAAATCCCGTCTTCTTGGATTTCGGAGTGGAAAGTCCTCCAAAAACACCTGGAGATTCGCCGGCAGAATTATTTCCAGGGGACCAGGGTATTGCGGATGATGCCCCCTGCCTTGACGTATTATGGCTCGAGTGATAAGAGATCCCAGTGAGAGGGGTCTGCGGTCTTGAGCCCGCTTTCCCCAGATCGCTCAATCCTCTTGGGCGAGCACTATCCATAGCCGTATTCGGTCTTTCACTGAAGCTTCCAAGCTTTCCTCTCCTAGCAAAACTACCTGCACTTGTAGCACTAAAGCCCCCTGCGGAAGGTCCACTCATCATGCTCTGGCTTGTCTTTCCGGTGCTTGTTGTTCCATTAGTAGTGACACTCTGCACGCCGCTCGATGAATTGGTTGCATTCGATTTGTTTGTGAGAGTCCGGTTCAAAACGTTTCTTCCGAGGTCCACTCCCGATTTACGAGGCCTGAGTTGCGGTTGAGGTGCAGGAATCGAGTGATACCTTCCACGAGGGGGAGGCGGAGGTCCCATGTCCTCTTGGGTATCTTGGATGTTATCGACAGGCTCTCCATTTTGCTCGTGCAGCTGCCTTAACCGACTTTCCATTCTCTGCACGTAGTTGCCAAGCTGGGGTGGGCCGTCATGGTATCTGTCCGGGGCGTTATGGTTATTTTCATAACCGCTCTCCTCAAGATACGGATCAGTATCACCACCAAGGCCCAGCGATGTTAGGGGGCGAGCATTAACGCGCGATGGACTCCTATCACGCAGAGTATCGAAGGTATCTGGAGACCAAGGATTGGCAAATGTGGGGGGAGGAGATGGAGGCTGGCCCTCCCGCGAAAGACCCATATCTTGCAAGGAAGTCATCACATCTTCCATGGCGTCCCTCAAAGGAGACGGCGTGTGGCCATTAACTTCTGGTGATGGAGGAATCGGCGATGGCGTTCTGGACACAGCCATGTACCGGTCATTCATATCCAATGGAGCAGGGGGCGGGAGGCTCTTTCGCGCCTGGTTGTTAACTGCCACCCTATGCGGAGGTGGAGGAGGTGGAGGAGGCGACTCTTCACGTTCTTCGTAAGCTCCAGGGGACAGTTCGCGAGATGAGTGTCTCGACCACGAGTCATGAGGCCTAACTGGGGTTGGCTCATAAGTTTCGGCAAACGGCGCGGGAGAAACTGATCTGGAAGGCGGCTGGGACGCTGAGCTACGGTATCTCACCATAGCCATCGACGGCTCCTCGGGTTCCTGAGGATGGGGAGAGATATCTCGGGTCGGCGGTCTGGAAATAAAACTGTTATGTCTCATTACATCCACTGGCTGCTCTTCCAGCTCTGGGGGATTAGGTGAGAAGCCTCGCGTTGGTGGTCGGGAAATGGAACTGTTATGTCTCATAATATCCATGGGCTGATCTTCCATCTCTGGGGGATGAGGTGAGATACCACGCGTGGGTACTCTGGACATTGCACTGTGATGCCTTATTATTTGCACTGGTGGCTCTTCTGGCTGCGGAGGACGTGGTGATATGGCGCGAGGGGGCAGCCTGGAAATGG
Organism: Paecilomyces formosus; assembly: GCA_029606185.1. Lineage (NCBI taxonomy): Eukaryota > Fungi > Ascomycota > Eurotiomycetes > Eurotiales > Thermoascaceae > Paecilomyces > Paecilomyces formosus. The sequence continues at coordinate 1,436,552 of JAPVCB010000017.1, read as the reverse complement.
CACTGTGATGTCTCGTCACTGCTGTTAAGTGTGCCTCTGGCTCTGGAGGACGTGGAGACACAGCACGGGGAGGTCTCTTGGAACGCGATGAGGGTCTTGATAAAGAACTGTGCTTTACTGCCGCTGTTTGTGTACGCAATGGCTGAACAGTCTTTGGCGGGGTACTATCTCGAGGTGGAGTTTGGGGGACCGAGGTAGCTAGCGAAGTTGCCAGTCGAGATGGGTTCGAAGAGGGCGGAACGGCCTCTTTGTGAGCTTGAAACGGCTTTCTGAAGACGGTCTTTTGCTTCTTCGGAGCGATGTTCGATCCATTCGATCGTGTCAGGCTCCCGACTGGGGGCTCAGATCGACTCACAGGCACGAAGTCTTCTCCTAACACCGTGACAAAGTTGGAGGGAAAGAGTCCCATCATACGCCTATCGCGACGCAGTCGCCCCATCCACCACTGTCCATCTCCCGCATTCAGGCATTCTATAAGATCTCCCTCCACGAAACCCAGGTCTCGTTTAGTCTCCCCTCCCCACGAATACACTGCTCGACACCAACAGGGAAACCGTGTTGGTAGCTGAGGCGCCTCGGGCGCCATGGCGCTTCTGTTGAATATCAAGTATTAAGCGACAGTTGTGCCGTTAGGAATCGAGTAAGAGCAGATGTTGCACACAAGTATGGCGTAGTGTTCTGCCGTCGCTGTCGACAGGGCTGGGGCGGTCGGTTTGCGGCTGAATATCAGCAGCGAGGACTAGAACGGGCGAAAGCTAGCGGGGATTTTGTGAATGCTAATACAAAATGGAGAAATAATACCGATAAGAAAAGAGAGAACATAAGAACGGACGAGCCACTAGCGGCCTGGCAAGCAGACGCAGTGGTTGGAGATAGAAGAGAGCAGAGACAGCAGTGCAGGGCTGAAGACGGTGAGGCCCGATGGTTGTTTTGACCGGGGTGTTTACGTGGGCGCCCCATCGGGAATAGCGCACCGCGGGCCTGCTTTATCGATAAGCTTAACTCGCGCCATCCATGGATCTCTTCTCTGTCTCCTCGCGAGCATCGCCGAACTGCTGCTCACGCCAGACAGGCTGGTTGAGCTGGTGCTTGTCTTCTGCCAGCATCGTGGCATCGATTCTCGTCGTCCATTCTGTCTCATGCTCTCCAAATTCGACACAGGATCCTGAAGCTGGGGTGGCTGCCAAATGTTGTCCAACTTGCCAACACTCCCCTCTCCACCACCGCTAGCGCCAGCATGGACCACTCCCGGGTTTGAGAGCCATCGTCATGAATAGGCCTGCTGGCTCAGGAAGTGGCAAATTCATACTATGGAGTAGCTACTAAGTACATATCGTTCACAATGATATGTTGTATCTCTCAGTCGTCTCATTGCAGATGTGGGTAGTCAACGAGAACGACCCAGCCTCGTCTATTATTCGAAACGCACAGTGTCCAGTGCCACAAAAGATTCTTAAGTAGGTCTTCATCGCTAGTGCACAGTCCACAGTTCATCACATCTCTAGCCTCTCACAAGTGGCCATTGCGCAAGTGCCGAGTCTAGTGCAGTTTTACAAGTGTCAGTGCTAGTTTCACATCCGATTTCTTTGTTGCATAGCCCCTTCTCCCATATTCTGCTGCCAAAGTCGGCGTTTTTCGAAGGTTCTTTGACCGCCATAGAAGCCATTAGTCGCGAGAATGAGATTTCTTTGTTTTCTGAGAACTAAAATAGCAGCTTATCCCTCGAATCCGTCTATCTGTGGAGTAGTACTGTTCACCAAGTGCTAGCTTGCTGTTACAGTCTACGGGCGGCCTTTGCTGGTGTCTCCATATTACGTTCTATATCTGGTCAGGCTAATGCTAAGTCAAACGGAGGGTCCTACATAAATGCGCTAGCGCCAAGCGATGATTTTTTCCAATGACTTGCGCAAAATTAGTCCTTAAAAGACACTATGATGATGTTTGAAGCTCTTGATTGTGTGGACCTACGACACTATATTGCCTCCGTGGACCGGTCACACATATATGGAAGTGAGCGCATAAGTCGAATCAATATGTCAAGAGGATGATCGGAACATTGCAGGATACTCGATTCTACGGCCCATCCAACAGAAAAATAACCATAATACATTGAGACTATCTCGTTATCTATGACCAGCCACTTCTTACTCGATATGGTCACCTCTGAGAGATCATCCAGTTGGGTGGGACTTGACAAAATAATTCCGAAATGCCACACGCGATCGACTCGAGTCTACAAAAAATATAAAGCACAGCCCTTTTAGTGATTTACGGAAGTAGTCTCTGAAATATTCTCCTGGTAAGCAGGGTCGCTTCTGCCTGTCTAGTGAGACTGGAATGCGGATTCTTCCAAGCATAAGATGCGCGAGCTGGAAGCATACTAAAGCGAAGCGAAGATCTTCAGCTGGTCAAAGCGCACAGAACATAAGAACAAACCTTCGACTTCGAAACATAAGACCATAACATCTCGCCGAATCAGATTTCTTCATTATCCTTACATGAGATCCAGATCCATCTTCCAATTAGTCATATGTCCGGGACATGATGCCTCCGATGGGCACACAAATTGTCTTCCCAAGGAGTTGAAAACCAAGAATTGTCGGTTTTGTGAGAGCACTACAGATGCGTGCTGGTCAATTCAATCAATAATCTCTCGATCCGGTCGTCGATGTGAGCTGCACTCCGCCAGGGGGCACGCCGCTTGACTCAATGAATCATGAGGAAGTAACAATAATGTATTTTCATAGTCCCAAAAGTCCACAGCAGACCGGATACGGACGGTTGACACCAGAACCTTACATCCATTATTGAGTGACTTACTTGATTAAGACATCGCGTCGGGCGGCGTCTGTCGTCGCGGTAACATCAACTCGCCATCCCGCTTCCGGTGAAGCGCCACCATTCCAGACAATTCCCATTCTATATTGTGGGGGCCATAGGCATCGTATTTTCAACTTCCACGATTACATCCATGTATCTCTTCTCTTTGCATCCTATATAGACTCTGCTACAGTCTTTCGCAACTTGAAACCATGGTTCTCTCCAACTGCCTTGGACGAGTCAAGACGGAACCAGAGATCCATATAGTACTCGGAAGACACGGACTCTACTGACAAGCACCGAAATATGCAAGGCATGAGATATGTCGTTACATTTCTCGATCCTTGGTTACATTGGTCGTATCTTCGGGACTGTCAATGTCACACTAAACCTTGTGCCCTTGGCAGAGTGCAGATCTCAACATAAAAGCCAAAATGCAAGATAGGTCTAGACTGAGCATTAAACGACCTATTCAAGGCTGTTTGCAATCTATACATCGACCCCTGCAGAAAAGCTCAATTAGATTGTGGCTTCCAGGGGAATGCGCAACTGTACCTTGGCTTCGTACAGGTCTGGATGGCAAATCCGTTCTCTGTTGTCCATGGAGATACGCGGTAGTAACTACAATAACCACTATCCAGTGTTTAAGGCAGTTCAGTAGTGGGCCGTTCTCAGAATCGATCCAAGACGGTGATAGATATCTTGTAGTTAGAAGACCAGCCCCCAGGGATATGGCAGCCAGATCCCCCGCATTGTCTATGTCGGTGTACATTTTTAGTAATTCTGGGATGGAAAGAAAGTCTGCAAACGCCAAACTGTGCATCTTGGCTGAGGAAGTAGATAAATGTAGATATTATTTAACTTCCCGCCCTTGTTGAATCCACGGGCTCGTTCTTTCTTTTAGGTTCTATTTTCCAAACACACCTACACTGCCCTTTTGTCCCTCAGCCCAAAAGGCTGTTGGAACTAGCATCATGGCTCCCCTGAAGTCTTTCATGCTATTGTGCGCTGTATCCCTACTACCATCAATCTATGGGCGCCACGTTCCTTTCGAACTAAATCTCACATGGGAGGTGGGATCTCCTGATGGGAATCCCAGGGAGATGATTTTCATGAACGGCCAGTTTCCTGGACCGGAATTGAGAATTGATGAGGGTGACAATGTTGAGGTAGGTTTGGCATACAAGGCATATTGAACTCTTCTTACTAACTAATTGTATAGTTCATTGTCCACAACCACCTACCTTTCAATACCAGTATCCATTTTCACGGTATCGAGTATGCCAATCCAGTTACGGCGTGTCGATATAGATCTTTCTTGAATAGTAACACTAACCGTTAATAGGCAGCAGAACACCGTATGGTCCGATGGTGTCCCTGGTCTCACTCAAAAACCCATCCAGCCTGGTGAAAGCTTCACTTATAAATGGACTGCTACTCAATATGGCACTTACTGGTTCGTTCTATGTACAGTGTTACTGAATGAACAATTGCTGAAAGCATCACAGGTATCACTCTCACGCCCGCTCTACTATGGCCGATGGGCTTTACGGGCCGATCTGGATCAAGTACGTATAACAGACAGTCTATTCTGAGAGACACGCTGACATAGAACAGTCCTAAACCGGGGTCACCGCAGCCCTTCGGATTGATTTCCAACAACGAGGATGATATCCGGGCGATGCGCCGTGCTGAAGCCAACCCCCGCCTTGTTGTTCTGTCAGATTGGGATCATTTGACTTCTGAGGAGTATCAAGCCCTGCAGGTGTACAGTGGCCTAGATGTCTTGTAAGTTTTGTCTCCACCGTACGAAGAGCGTGCAACGCTTGCTAACTATATTCTAGCTGCGTCGACAGCATTCTAATTAACGGGAGAGGAGCAGTACACTGCCCTAGCGCGGATGAGATATACAGCTATGAGACTCCTTATCTCAGGGGTGCGATCGATAATAAAAACCTGACGGACAAGGGGTAAGTCAATCAGATATAATGTTGTATAATCTTACTAATGCCCTTGTTCAGATGCTATCCTAATATTTTCAAGACCCAAGGCAATTTTTCCTATGATGAATCAAAGATTCCTCCGGGTGTCAACTCAGGCTGCGTTGCTACTACTGGAAGTCAGGAGGTCATCGAAGTAGATGCTCACGAAAAATGGGCTAGTTTCAAGTTTATCAGTGCGGCCTTCATGAAGTCCTTTGTTGTGTCCATTGACGAGCACCCAATGTGGGTTTACGAGGTTGACGGCCATTATATTGAGCCAAAACTTGTCGACTCGTTCTCTATGTTCAATGGCGAGCGCTATTCGGCCATGGTCAAACTTGACAAGACACCAAAGAACTACACAATCAGGATTCCAGACACCAATGTTGACCAGATCATTGCCGGTTTTGCAACTCTCTCATACAAAAATGGTAAAGATCTGGGGCCATCGAAGCCTTATGTCAACTATGGTGGTCTAAATGTCTCTGCGGATGTAGTCTCTCTGGACGTGAAATCACTGCCACCCTACCCGCCAATTAAGCCAGCAGCACATGCTGATAAGATGCTCAATCTTACTCTGGGACGCATCGAGTCGTCATGGCAGTGGACACTCCAAGGCAGCCAACTTTACGACATTATGGCCAATTTGGATACTCCTCTTCTGTTTGATGTCAATGCAAGGAAGAACCTCGGAAGCAAGCTTACCCCATCAACTACCAACGGCACATGGGTCGATCTGCTACTCCAGATGGGCGAGTTCCCCAACACGCCTCCGATCCAAGCTCCACATGTAATTCACAAACATTCTAACAAAGCCTTTATTATCGGATTTGGCCAAGGGTTCTTCAACTGGACCAGCGTCGAAGAGGCTGTCAAAGAGGCGCCCGGAAGTTTCGAGCTGGAAAATCCCCAGCTGAGGGACACATTTGTCACCAATGCTCTCACTGGTCCCGCTTGGATGTTGCTACGATATCAGGTCGTCAACCCAGGACCCTTTCTCCTTCACTGTCACATAGAGACCCACTTGGCTTCTGGAATGGGTGTTGCGTTACTTGATGGTATCGACAAATGGCCAGAGGTACCTCCCGAGTACGCCATCTAGAGTGTGATTTTATCATGGTCTGCGCCAATAATGTTCCCGATGCACTAGAACTACTTTCGGATCTATTTAGTCTTAATTATTAGTCTTAATATTTTCCTTGTTTAACAAAAAGATCATTTTCGCGTGAAACTCCGATGTTTTTTCTTGTGTATGCAACTAGATTTGACTAAAACAATCTTATGATAAACAAGACATATTGGCATCTATACCTAGCTGATCCATCCCTTCATGCGTAAGTTCCCTTGCAATTAATAATAGATCAATTATAATCCTCAGCTATATACGTAATATCGATATATACATTAGTATAGAGTATGAATTTTAATGCTAATTCCGTCTTTTTGATTATTCTTCAAGGATCCTGGTCGAGCTCGGTAACTTTTGCTTCCTACACATTCCAGGCTGTCTTGGGTGATCATAAACTTTCCCCTTGGTACCTGATGCACCCGGGGGGCTTAAATATTGACTGGCCAAACTCACAAGTTACCACGCGAGAGGGCTGTCTGCGAGGGGCCTCAACTCTAAAGCAGTACAGCGATCTTGATATCTCAAAGGAAACTCAAATCCGTCGAGACTCCACACGAAAAGTATTTTTGTCATGATTCTTCCAAGCTTTATCACGTATATAGACCGAAATTAGTACTTTTTTCATCCTAAATCCTCATTTGGGCATATTGTACCATTTGGTCTATCACGCGATGTTTGGTTGTTGTAAGACCATGTCCGAGTCGGGAAGCAAGAAAATGCAGAGTCGTGACGCAAATCACTTCAGGACTCTAGACTGGTCTAAAGATCAGGCAGTTGCCTCATCGGGGTAATAATGAATCTATAATCCTGAAAGAAGTTATCCTGCATGACTCAGGTGGAGATTTGTACCATGAGCTGAATGACAAGGGGCCAGGCTGGTTTCCGAATCCATCCAGCACTCAAAGCATACGCCTTATGGTCTCGACCGGGAGTGCAGTCTTGTCTTGGTAGCTATAGAGAGAAATCTCTATTCAGATATGATCTGCAAGCCTAGAACTATCAGATTAAGGCGATCATGTTAGCAATGCCCATATAGCATAAGATAGGGTATCATCGGTCACGTGACCCAGTACATACTTATATGCGGTACCGTCGTCGCTGTAACCTTAGCTGCATGCGGACCGCCAAGATCACGTCCAGTCTGACAATCGTCTTCATTACAATGAGAAAAATCATCTTGATCAAATTGAAGGCAACCCATTCTGTAATCAGTCTGGTACAATGCCTCGATCGTTGTATCCTGTGGAGAAGATCCAGACAATGCCGGAAGCAACAATGCCTCTTCGAGATCTCGCAAGGATCCTGGCAGTCCTTGCAGACCCTTTCAGGCTTGCCGCCTCCCTGTTCTCTGCTGAGAGGGAACCATGTCTTATCTAACAGTGGTGCCAGATATACTATAGGACTTCGCACCGGATCGAGTAGCTGGTAGTCACAGGTAACGGTACCATCGACAGGCACTCCACCATAGTATCCTTGTCTCGGATCCGATATCTCGAGCAATATGCGCTTCGGTAATCTCCGGTTCATCGTACGTGATAGCAAAACGTGGTCTGCTTTGATTCTAGAATCCAGGCCTTGTGTCTGATCAGTGCTACTTGCGATGTGAGATTCGAATGATGACGAGAGCCGAAAGACAGACCACGTCGAGGAACGATGTGGCGCTGCCATGTTGCGGAGACAAATTGGTCCTTGTCTCGTAGAAATCTTGATTCTGGTCCACCTGGATATTTCCCCACAGGGGTAAAGCCTGCCATGGTATATAAAAGTATAGTTACCCTTAGGGATAACTTTCTTCTCCAGGTATCGCAAAATCTTCGATCCCCAGGGAACGGAAGAATCGCCAATCATGCGAGTAACTAGCCGTGTCTATCTCTTCGGAGATCAGACCGGCGAGTTCGAGCCTGGACTTCGCCAGCTCTTACAGGCGAAAAATAACGGTTTCCTAACATCCTTCTTCGAGAAGTGCTTTTATGCTCTGCGTCAGGAAATATCCAAATTGCCTCCATCTCAAAGGCAAATATTCCCTCGATTCACTAGTGTTATCGATTTACTAGCAAGGCATCGAGAAAGTGGACCTAATCCAGCTCTTGAGAGTGCTCTTACATGCATTTATCACTTTGCATGCTTTATCAAGTAAGTTTGATGCGTCATAAGATATCGTAAGTCTCAACGCTAATACCTGATAGTCACTATGGAGACGGAGGACATACATATCCTTCTGCATCTGAAAGTCACATACTAGGTCTATGTACCGGGTTGTTGGCATCTGCTGCTATTGGCTCCTCTCGCACCGTCGGAGAGCTGATTCCTGCTGCTGTCGAAACGGTTGTAGTGGCTCTGAGGCTCGGACTGTGTGTCTTGAGAGCACGAGACCTAGTTGACCACGGCAAAGAAAAGTCTCAGAGCTGGTCCATTGTGGTCTCTGGGATCAGCGAACAGAAAGCAGACGCACTAATTCATGAGTTTTGTCAGAAAAAGGTAAGGCACGCAAGTATTTTTTTTCCATAGAAATATATTAACCGTAACAGTTTCTGGCTCCTTCGTCTCGTCCTTATGTTAGCGCTGTCAATACCCACAGCTTGACTATCAGCGCTCCTCCATTGATTCTGCAGGAGTTTGCAAGTTCATGTCTGTCGAAGGAAGACAGGCCCGCGAAAGTTTCAATCCACGCTCCATACCATGCTCCCCATCTCTATGATCAGCGGGATGTGGGAAGAATTCTGGAATCGTGGCCAAAGGAAGAGCTTATGGATTATATTCCGCGGATACCTATCTTATCAAGTGAGAACGGAGAGATTATTCTGGCACGTAACTTGCGCGAACTCCTGGGAATTGCCCTCGAGGAGATTCTGTTACGAAAGTTATGCTGGGACAAAACCCAGGATGGCTGCGTGTCAATACTGAAACAAGCTGGCAGCACATCTTGCAGAATATTTCCGATCGCATCCACTGCTTCTCATAGTCTCTCGGCTACTCTGAAGCGGGCAGGTGTTCCTGATGTCGACGTTGATAATACCATCAACGAATCAGCGAAGACTTGCGATCAGAAGAACTCTTCTGGTAGATCTGAACAGTCCAAGATTGCAATTATAGGACTATCTGGCAGATTCCCTGATGCTCCCAGCCCCGAGCACTTCTGGGATCTACTTTACAAGGGCCTCGATGTTCATCGGCTAGTGCCCCCTGATAGATGGGACGTGAAGGCGCATGTCGATCCTACGGGCAAGACCAGGAACACCAGTAAGGTGCCTTACGGGTGTTGGATTGAAGAGCCAGGCTTGTTCGATCCACGGTTTTTCAACATGTCCCCTCGCGAAGCACTCCAAGCAGATCCAGCCCAGCGTCTAGCCCTAGTGACGGCTTACGAAGCTCTCGAACAGGCCGGCTTCGTACCTGACAGCAGCCCTTCAACTCAGAAAGACAGGGTTGGTATATTCTATGGCATGACTAGTGACGATTACCGCGAAGTCAACAGTGGCCAGGATATCGATACTTATTTCATTCCTGGCGGAAATCGCGCTTTCACTCCTGGGCGAATCAATTACCATTTCAAGTTTAGTGGTCCTAGTGTGAGCGTTGATACGGCTTGTTCATCCAGCTTGGCAGCCATCCACTTGGCCTGCAACTCCCTTTGGAGAAACGACTGTGACACCGCCATTGCGGGTGGCACCAATGTGTTGACGAATCCAGATAACTTCGCTGGCTTGGATCGGGGTCACTTCCTCTCCGCAAAGGGAAACTGCAACACTTTCGATGACGAAGCAGATGGCTATTGCAGGGCGGATGCGGTAGGCACCGTTGTCCTCAAGCGGTTGGAGGATGCTCAGGCAGATAAGGATCCTATTCTTGGTGTTATTCTTGGAGCGTACACCAACCACTCCGCTGAGGCAGTGTCGATGACCCGTCCCCATGTCGGTGCTCAAGCATTTATCTTCAACAAGCTTCTGAACGAAGCAAACGTGAGCCCTCGAGACGTTAGCTACATCGAGATGCACGGAACGGGTACACAAGCCGGTGATGCAGTCGAGATGAAATCCGTGCTCGATATCTTTGCTCCCGACTACACGCGTGGACCTAACCAGTCACTCTACCTGGGTTCCACAAAAGCTAATATTGGACATGCGGAATCAGCCTCTGGTGTGAGCTCTTTGGTTAAAGTGCTCCTGATGCTCAAACAGAATACCATCCCTCCCCACTGCGGCATCAAGACCAAGATCAACCACAACTTTCCCACCGATTTCAAAGAGCGCAACGTCCATATCGCCTTCAAGCCCACTTCTTGGGAAAGGCCTCATGATGGTAAAAGAAGATTGTTCGTGAACAATTTCTCAGCTGCCGGTGGCAATACAGCCCTGCTGATAGAAGATGCGCCTCTTCCTACCGTTTCGGGTGCTCCAGATCCGCGGTCAACGCATATCGTTGCTGTCTCAGCGAGGTCCCAGTCATCTCTCAGAAGTAACATTCGCTCCCTTCTGAGGTATGTCAATGAAGTAGATGGCCAGATTGGAGGTGATAGTCTCCTTGGGAAGCTCTCGTACACCACAACTGCCCGCCGTATACACCATCAGTTCAGGACTATTGTTAGTGCATCTAGCCTGCAAGGTATCAAAGATGCACTCTCCTCAGCAGCTTGCCGCGAAAGCTTCACCGCAGTCCCTGCATCGACTCCTAGTATTGGGTTTGTGTTCACAGGCCAAGGAGCACAATACGCAGGTATGGGCCAGCAGCTCTATACCAGTTATTCCCAGTTCCGGGACAGCATAGAACAGTTCGACTCTATTGCACGGAGTCAGGGGTTCCCATCGATCATGCCATTGATTGATGGAAGCGTCCCAATCGAGGACATGAGCCCGGTTGTTACCCAGCTTGGCACAACCTGTTTGCAGATGGCCATGGCTAGATTTTGGATGTCATTAGGAGCGAAGCCCGCCTTTGTCCTTGGTCACAGCCTGGGAAATTATGCCGCGTTGAATGTTGCCGGAGTGTTAACAACCAGCGATACAATATATCTGTGCGGCCGTCGAGCACAGTTGCTCGAGGAGAAGTGCCAGGTTGGAACACACTCAATGCTCGCCATTAAAGCAAGCCTTGCACAGGTCCGGCCATTCCTTGACTGTGATGCCTACGAAGTTGCTTGCATCAATGCCCCAGGAGAGACTGTTATTAGCGGTTTGAGTGCCAACATTGACATGCTGTCTGAAAAACTCACTGCAGAGGGCCTGAAGTCAACGAAGCTGAGAGTACCGTACGCCTTCCACTCTGCTCAGGTCGAGCCTATCCTAGAGAGCCTCGGAGAGATTGCTCAGGGTGTCACTTTCCACAAGCCTTCAATTCCAGTTATTTCGGCTCTGCTGGGCGAGGTCATCAATGAGGATAACTCGGATGTCCTAGGCCCCCATTATCTGCAAAGGCACTGCAGAGAGACTGTGAACTTCCTTGCTGCATTAGAGGCAACACGGCACGCCAAGCTCACGAATGACAAGACTATCTGGATTGAAATTGGTTCTCACACCGTTTGTTCTGGAATGATCAAGGGAACCCTTGGTCCCCAGACGAATACCATCGCATCACTACGGCGTAATGAGGATGCCTGGAAAGTCCTCTGCAATAGCCTTTCTGCCGTGTACCTTGCCGGTGTGGAAATCCAGTGGAAAGAATATCATGTGGATTTCCCTTCGAGTCAAGAGGTTCTTCAACTTCCTGCTTATAATTGGGACAATAAGAACTACTATATTCCCTATAACAACAACTTCTGTCTAACAAAGGGTGATCCTATGGTCGCAAAGATTGAAGCTGCGCCAACCAGCCAGTATCATACAACCTCTGTCCAGAGAATTGTCGAAACTCGAACTGAGGGTTCTAAAGCCAGTGCTACTATAGAATCCGACCTTTCTGACCCTCTCTTGAAGCCTGTTATTCAAGGACATAAGGTCAATGGGGCAGCTCTGTGTCCCTCGGTACGTATACTCCCTTCCACACAGACTTATTACCACTGGTGCTGACAATCATCTTAGTCGCTCTATGCTGATATCGCTCAAACCCTTGGCGAGTATTTGATTGAGAACCACAACCCTGCATTGAAGGGATCAGGTCTCGATGTTTGTGACATGACGGTGCCAAAGCCTCTTGTCGCCAAGAACTCTGGGCCACAACTCTTCCGTGCCACGGCCACAGCAGACTGGGAAGAGAGAAAGGCTATTGTCCAAATCTATTCCGTGAAGTCTGACGGTAAGAAGATTATGGATCACGCATCATGTCTTGTCAAATTCTCCGACATCCACCTCTGGGAAGCGGACTGGAAACGCCATTCATACCTTATCAAAAGGAGTATTGAGCGACTCCATAAAAGCGTCGAAGAGGGCCAGAGTCACAGAATGCATCGCGGAATGTTCTACAAGCTATTCGGTGCTCTTGTGGATTACGGCGACAATTACAAATCCGTTGAGGAAGTCATCTTGGATAGCGAGGAATACGAGGCTACTGCGCGCGTTAAGTTTCGAGCAGAGAGTGGGGATTTCCATCGCAACCCTTTCTGGATCGATAGCATCGGTCATTTGACAGGCTTTGTTATGAACGCCAATGATGCCACGGACTCTCAAAGCCAAGTCTACGTGAACCACGGCTGGGATTTCATGCGCTGTGTCAAAAAGTTCTCACCAGACACCACTTATAGAACATACGTGAAGATGCAGCCTTGGCAGGGCACTATTTACTCTGGAGATGTCTACGCCTTCGACGGGGACGATATTGTTGCTGTTTATGGTGGTGTGAAAGTAAGTTCCCGCTCAAGTCCTTTCAAAGATAGCGATTCTGACTTCAAATTAGTTCCAAGGGGTTCCCCGACAGGTGCTGAACACTGTCCTTCCGCCTGCTGGAGGATCTAAAATCACTTCGAAAACAACTACAAGAGCTGCTCCACCTCCGCCAATCAATGTCGAGAAGAAGACTTCAGTTGAGACGAAAGTGGCTTCAAAAGCAGTCCCCAGCAACCCTATAAAATCAGCAGGGCCAAGCGTACTTGTGCGTGCATTGAAGATATTGGCGGAAGAAATCGGCGTTTCTGAGTCAGAGCTCTCGGATGACCTTGTATTCGCCGATTATGGTGTTGATTCACTTTTGTCATTGACAATAACAGGCAAATTCAGAGAGGATTTGAACGTGGACTTGGAATCATCGACGTTCATTGACAATCCAACTGTCAAGGACCTGAAGCAGATTCTGTCCCAAGCAAGCCCATCTGATAGCAGCGAGTCCTCGGATGAATCGCACTTTTCTTTCCGTGATTCTTCCTCGACTGAGCCATCTACTCCTGGCACCCCGGCATTATTCTCGCCAAAGAGAGGAAGTGTAGCCAGTCATACCGGGGAGAGCGAGATACTTAAAACTATCCGCCTGACACTTTCCGAGGAGATTGGTGTTTCTCCAGAGGAGATCACAGGAGATTCTAATCTAGGCGAAATGGGCATGGATTCGCTCCTTTCTCTAACGGTTCTCGGAAGACTACGCGAGAGTCTGGACCTGGATCTTCCTGGGGACTTCTTCATTGAAAATTCGACGATGAATGACGTGGAGATTGCTCTGGATCTCAAGCCAAAAGCAGTGCCTCCTCCATCAAATTCCGTCGAGTCGACGCAGATCACCACGAGTGACGAGATAAACCGAGCATTTAAGACCAGGTTTACCCATCCACCAGCTACTTCTATCCTTCTACAGGGTAATCCCAAGGTGGCGACCAAAACTATATTCCTTTTCCCCGACGGCTCTGGATCTGCTACTTCCTATGCCACCATTCCTGCAGTTTCATCCGACGTCTGTGTCTATGGACTTAACTGCCCATATATGAGAAACCCTGAGAATCTTAAGTGCAGCCTTGATGAACTTACCATGCCGTATGTGGCAGAAATCCGACGCCGGCAGCCCAAAGGCCCTTATAATTTCGGCGGATGGTCGGCCGGAGGTATCTGCGCATATGACGCGGCTCGCTACCTCATCCTGGAGGAAGGTGAGAGAGTTGACCGCCTGCTTCTTCTTGACTCGCCATTCCCTATCGGCTTAGAGAAACTGCCGCCACGTCTATATGGTTTCTTCAACTCGATCGGCCTCTTCGGTGAGGGCAAGACACCTCCACCGAAGTGGTTGCTTCCCCATTTCCTTGCCTTCATCGACTCCCTCGATGCCTACGATGCTATACCCTTCCCGTTTTCGGATCCAGAACTTGGAAAGCACATGCCAAAGACATATCTTATCTGGGCTAAGGATGGCGTGTGTGGTAAGCCCGGCGATCCACGACCAGATCCTCCGAGCGATGGCAGTAAGGATCCAAGGGAAATGCTCTGGCTGCTGAACGACCGAACTGATATGGGTCCTAATGGGTGGGACACTCTTGTTGGTCCAAAGAATGTTGCTGCCATTGAGGCTATCGAGGGAGCTAATCACTTTACCATGATGAAAGGTGATAAGGGTGCACAACTGTCCGCCTTTATTGGGAAGGCAATGGTAAGCTGAGCGGGAAAAGTGGACCTTTGTTTTCATATATCTTTCCCTCTTTATTCCATTGTTGGTCTCTGCTCCTGTTCTCTTGTCCTCTCATAATTGGCGTCCTCGAATCTCGGGCGTTTGGTTTCGATGTACGTTGAGCATATTCGGTTCGGGTTTTTATATAACCACCTCTTCTTTCTCATCGAGGCCGCAGTAGCTAACGATAGCTCGCGTTAATAATAATAATAATAATAATAATAATAATAATCATAATAGTCATGCCAATAACCTGGATTTATATGCCTATGAATGACAGTAGAGTATCAGCCATTTCGCATCAGTGGTACTGCTTTACAGCAATATAGGATGCAAACCTGCTCTAATACCTCTCAATGCAATCCCAGATAGAGATTCTAAGAAGAAAGCAAAAAGCAAAGTGCCTTACATCATCCAGACAGGATGCCCGAGTGGTTAAGGGGCGGGCCTGCGTACGTATTCTCTGATTCGCCAACTTAACCACGACAATTTCACTAACAACTTCCATAGTAAGCCCGTGCATTCGTGCGCCTGGGTTCGAATCCCAGTTCTGTCGAAGAACTTCTTTTTTGTTTTTTATATTTTATTATATACATTTTTTTTTAGGGGGGACACTATATCACGAGGAAACCCTGTGCAGCAACAGAGTGCACCTCCTTTACCGTGAAATATCAGACACTGTAGTCACAGAAAAGCTGGATATCCATAGAGGAAGTAACTATACAACCCTTCTGCATAATCTTGCCGGCTCCATTGGCGGTAATTTGGGTAAAAGCTAGCCAAAAAGGCCTGATCTTTGCATTTTGGGGTAATCCCTAATTGCCATAGACTCCCGCCCATGAGGGCTATTGCAATGATACTATCTTACAATGAAGAAAAAGGAAACAGATATCGTAGGAATTCATGAGAGTGCCATTGTGCCCATCACCTGTAATCCTCCCATGCAGAAGCAATCATGATACCGATGGTAGACTACATAGCATCGAGATGCTGGTCCTTTCATGTCATCTTGCATTAAACTAAAGCAGACGCAGGATTTCGCCCAAGCCTTCCCCCATCCCAGTGAAAAACGCATGCCAGTAAACCTTTACTATACAGGGCCATACCAAGGCTCAGTTTAACCCCTATTTCAAGACGCCGACCCTTTTCCCTTGTCACCCGTTGTGTCATCATGGTTGTGGTTGTTGCTATTGTGGTGGCTGGCATTATTAGCCCTCCGGCGGTCACCCCCGTGGTGGTGGTGATGGCCGGCGTTGGCGGCAGCCTTCTCTTGACGAGCCTGGTCAATGGCGGATCGCTGAGCAATGCTGTCATCATGGCTCTTCCAGACGATGTTGGTGTCCGGCGGGAAGGCGAGCAAACGCTTAATCGTCTCCCTATAAGTTAAGTTAGTAAGGGCTGTGTATATAGTCACCCAGGACAAATCCAGGCTTACCTGATCTTGATGTTCCTTCCACCATCAATCCTCGTCCAGACACTCAGCACGTCCTCTCCGCTCCGTACACTAAGTACGGCACCGCAGACCTCGTCTCCAGCTTCCGCGAATTGATCGCCCACCATGGCCAACAGAAGATCCTCCCAGTACCGATCAGCAACGCCCTTCTTCAATCTGACGATCCACTTTCCACCTTTCTTGTTGGCCTCATCTTCCCAGACGGGACGGATACCCTTCTTGAAGATATGGTAGTCGGAAACGGTGGGGAGGAGGGATGGTCTCTTCAGGTGGGAATAGACACTCCAGAAGCCTTCTGCCGTAGAAATGGATGCCAGTGCGATTGTTGACTTCTCGTAGTCGGAGTACTTCGGTGTGGGTGGACGGTACCAGACAATCCACGTCGACTTGAGAGGGTGCTCCTTGATGGTGGAAGCGGATGTGCTGAGTGAAGACGTCGAGGCTTTCGCCTTTACTGTGTCCGTCCCCGTGCCTTCCGTCTCGTGCGTATCCTTCTTATCACCAGAAGTCTTCGAGCTCAGGTCGAACGCACCGCCGGAGGGCGTCTTCGGAGTCTTCGCCGAAGACCCAAACGACGCGAATGCGCCCGACCCCAGGCCGAAAGCGGACGAGGCGTTTATCGACGGAGAGGACGCTCCCGCGGAGAGAGGAGATATGGCATTGAAGGGATTCGACCGCCCATGAGAGCTGTCGGGACCGAAGCGCTTTGCTGTGTGATTGCGGGGAAGATCGACTCGGGCGCCACCGTCTCTGTCAGTGCCGGACATGGATAGAGACAGTTTGCTGGAGCTAGGGTCGCGGTCAGCACGGGCCTGACACAGAACAAAAGACTACGCAAAAATGCATCCTGATGGTCTTACTTTGCCCTCCGCGTCCACAGGTTTGCGTTATCCATCGAGGTAGCGTATACGGGTGCTCTGGAAAAGAGCGTTCATCAGGTAGGGACTGACACTAGTGGGGGATGCTGTGGCTCTTCGTGCGAGACTAGTAGACGATAAAAGATGGGTCGAATAAATTGCACAGGGCGTACAGAATGAGGTAGCAGCAGGGATGAAGTCGTAAAAGGGCTGTGTGAGGCGGGGTTTAAGGCGGTTGATCGAGGAAAGCAGAGAGACTGAGTATGTTGGAGAACGAAGCAAAGACGCAGAGCATCCTCGACGCTCTCTCTGTCTCTCTTTCTGCGCCGGCCAATCACCACCCGGTCACGCGGCCCCACCCGCACCGTCGCTTTTTCTTCGTTTTTCCTCAATTCGCTTTTTTCTCTTTTTCTTCTTCTTTTCTTTTCATAAAACCCAAGACCACCAACTCAAATCATCGCCAGCAGCTTCATTTATGCCTCCACTGCGCTGGCGATTCCGATGAGTGTGTCGAGATTGATCGTTTCGTACGGACCCGCGTCTAAAACCATCATCACGAGGGCTCTCCAGCTTCCCATGATGCGGTGATGACCTGATCGACGGGACATGCTCTTTCTTTCTTTCTTTTTTTGTCTCGAAAGGGATTTAATGCACGATTGCCCTATGCAGAGGGCGTAATATATGACTGATGATCCTGATTCCCGCGTTCTCTGGATTCTGGCTACGCGTTCATGACTTCACTCGGTACGTCGAGTCTATTCGATCCGTCCTGGCGTCGTCGTCATCTGTTATATTATATGAAGATACCCTACAAGGCTCTGGTAATCCGAGGGGCTCAACCGCTGCTACACTTCTGCTTCTTGCAGGTTGCTGGTTGAGCTTGAGGTAGAAAGGCAAAGTCTGACAATGCCATGGCGCTCCTTAAACATGGCCACATTAAATCCTTCTCTTGGCTTGCTCCCCTGCTGACATGACCAAGAAGTAGATTCATTTCCAATGCCCTACTAGTATCGTCTCATAGCGGTCCCAGATAATATTTTGATGAAATTTACGTGGTAAAACGATTATGCACAGTGAATAAATTTATACATTGAACCCTGTTCTTCAAGAGCGTAGCCCAGAGCCCACGCACCCTTTCTTTTTCTCTGTACACAGCTCCGAGTCGAGACTCGCTACAGCGCATCAGCAAATCAGAGATTCGCGTAAACCGTGCCGTCCCTTAATTCGTGAATGCTCTCTTTGCCAGATGGCGATCCAACCTCTGTGTATCGGGTCCCGTCTCTCAGTTCATGGATAGTGATCCGCCGGTTGCTTTTCCTATTACGCCTGGACCTGTGTGTTGAGGAAAGTGAGTCGCTGCGTGATTCTCGCAGGGCTGAATCGATACTGCCAGTATCACTGATCGCAGCGCTGCTCAAAGGCGTGTCCTCTCTGCTAGCTCTGTCGATGGACGACTGTAGCCTATGGTCCGCGACCATAGCAGCGCCATCTTCGTGGTACCATTCACGTAGGCTGGCTGCGTAAGAGTGCTCTTCCGGTCCATGTTCCACTGGAGCACCAGTCGCGCGAGCTTCGTCCGCCCCGCTGTCAAACACAGCCCATGCACTGGTGTCTGTGCTCAACAGCATCATGGAGTGGTTGAAAGTCCGCACCTTGAAATTGCGTAGCAGGATCACGTCTCCTTCCTCCACAGCTGGTAGTGCTGTCTTGACAGGACGAAAGATCTGTGCGGGCAGCGTCGTACCCGCCATTGATGGATCTGTAAGCTGCAGAGTCAGGAACTGGTCCTTGGGTCCAGGTGACGTTTCAGTAACGACCGAAATAGTGTTGATCACCGAATTGAAAAGCTCGAATAATGTTGCCAGAGGTGCGAAGTAAGAATGTGCGCTGCGCAGGCCCCTTGCTTTCCGATCTGGAAGAGCGGGCGCATTTGCCAGACTCGCGGCACGGCTGATTTCCACGCTCACTTGAACGGATTCCTGATCAACTATATGTGTATCATTTTCAATGCTTGGTTGAATTTCCGGATGCTCTTCATGATCGAATCCCGTATCATCTGCAGCTACTGGCTTATCCTCAATAGGTACGGGGCCCTTAGAGTTCAAGACAGATACTTCCTCCACTATGCCATCCATGGACCCCGTAGGTGCCATCTCGGTATGTGTTGAGAACGCAGTGTTAGGGAGACTTGATCGAGATTCTGCCATCTTTTCCGTAGAAGAGTCCTGGGTGTTTTCTGGAGTAGGCATAGATTCTGGTTTAGCGACGTGCCCATCCGGCTCTGGAGACATGGGCTCTGCCTGTTGTGTAGCATTAGGAGTAGGCAATTGGTTATGAAGCTCCATATGTTGATGCGAGTAAGTCTCAACTTGGCCGCTACGCTGAGGAGAACTTGGTCCATCAAGGAAAAGACCTTGATCACGGCGGCTTAGGTTAGTACCCTGACTGGAAGGCGTGTTCTCATGTCTTTGATCATGAACACCTTCGTGATTGCCACGGACTGTACTCGATGGTACTTCTTGCTGTCTGAGCATCTCAGGGTCTATAGCACTCCCATCGTGTTCCTTTGCTGACTGGTCTATGTCGGCTTCGGGTGTGAAGAAAGAATGGTTCACTGACATGTGCGACTCTTCTGATGGCGACCGGTTTTCTGTGTGGACCGCTTCGTGGACCGCTTCCTGGGCTTCTCGGTGGACTTCCTCGCTCTGTGATATATCTTCATAAGCAGTAGGAGACCTAGCAGCGATCGAAGTTTCGGATTGCTCGTCATCTTGGGACTCCTCAGCTTCAGAGTATCCGGCGTCTTCCTCGTCTTCCTGGGTTTCTTCCCAACCCTCAGCATGTGTATCAGGGAAGACCGATGGCTGACTCTGATAGGTTTCGGTTTCCTTCATGAGGACGTCTTCTTGATCTTCCGGAAGGACAGTGTAATGATTCCCAGCAACACCAGACTCCTCTTCACTGTCACTATCTAGAACGATGATTTCTGGCTGAACAGTCTTCTGTGACGCAGGTACCTGTGGTCTAGTCGAAGGCTCGTCTTCCGACTCTGCATCAGACTCCAGACATCCCTCATATTCGTCTTCATAGACATGATCTGACTCGTATTCCTCGTCGAATTCTTGTTCTGACTGATCCTCATCTTCTTCCACATCATCGTCCTCATCTTCACTGACATAAGAACTCGCATCATGTGGACTCCCTTCAGGCTCCTCCCGCGTGTTGTGTCTGATATTGCCCTGTACAGCGTACTCGACTTCCGCTTCCGTTTCTTCCTCACTTATCTCGCTTTCACCCTCAGATTCCTCTTCAACAGGAACAGGTAACTTTGAGTAATTTCGAGATCCATCGGAAGCTCCTTCATCTTGCTCCATAGAGTCATAGTCGCCATTTCCGCTGGTATCTTCGCTGTCCGCATTTTGGATTTCTTCGATATTCGGACCACCCGCGTCGAAGGCGTTGGACTCTGCCTCGATGGACTCAGACAACGACCGAACCTCGACAGGCTCAGATCCTTCCTCATCTATCTGCACAGCCTCATCCGCAGCTGTAGATACTCGTTGCTCAACAACCCCGAAATCTGATTGTTTTATTGGAAGGCCGGACTCGTCCGCAGTGGCAGAATGAGTAAGTTGAGTACTGACGCCAGCTGTTATTTCAGATGATAAAGCCTTATTATTATCTGTGGAAGCTTCAATGACATCAGCAGCAACATGCTCCAGGACACGTGCGGTGGCCTCTTGCAACAAATCATGTGGGGCAGATTCTTGTAAATGGGCATTTTGGATAGGCGCAACCCCGTCATCAGTACCTGTGGAGACTGCTGGTGGTTCGCTGGACACAGTAGGCTCGACTACCGTGGGAAAATAACCCAATGGACTTGGCGAAACAGTTACCAAAGGCGAAGGAACAAGAAGTCCTGGAGAGGGAAGTGGTAATAGACGAGGTGTATCCGTAGGAGCACGGCTGGTGCGCTGCGAACCTGTCTGTTCATCGACTCGTGCCAGTGGAGGCGTGGATTCTGGCCGCGAATCAGTGCGTATGACACCTGCAACATCTCTTGCTTGTTGGACACTTATAGCTTGGACGGGAGCCTCGTCACTTGTTGCGAGTCCAAAAGAACTTGTAGATATGGACTCTCCGACCACTGCAGAAACTGCTGCAATGTCTTTTATGTCTATATTTTCTGGTGCACGTGCTTCTGCTCCATTCAGATTGCTGGCGTCTTCTTCGGCGGTCCCTTGAGCTTCTAGCTCATCATCCTGCATTTCCATGTCTTCCAGTTCATCCCAAGGAGTCTCCGCTTCGATCGGACTTGCGGGTTCATCCACAAGCTTCCATTCACTGCTGCGCATACTGAACCTAGGTCTCTTTCTTCCTTTCCCGGGTACGTAGCCGTCTTCCTCTGCGAAGGGATCAAATGCAACGCTGCTAAGACCACCCAGAGACTGGCGATTGGATCGTAGAAAAGCCGGCGATGCCCATTGCGTGGACCCCGCAGATGGACCTTCCACTTCCGTGCGTAAATTCGTAGCTGTAGGTTTCACCGGTGTTGCGAAGCCATCGTTCTGTGGCGGCGGAGATATTGGCTTATGGATTCGTACCGAGGATAGATGCTGTGAGTTTCTGAATATCTGCAGCGATATTAGCTCACGAATGAATGAATGAATAACCCTTAGGAGTGATAGCATACCTCAAGTGAGACATTATTTTCAAAGTTGATATCCCAACTGACATTTCTTCCTGGCGTTGCAGACGGTCCCTGGGTGTCTGTCCATCTCACCCCCTCCAGCGAGAGTCGTACCTCGTCACCAATACCAACATGAGTCTGGGCGACTTCCTGCGCGCTTATACCATGAAAGTTGACTTTCACTTGGCCCTGAGAACGCCGCAGACGAAAATCTGGCTCGGCGAGGAGCAGACTAAGGGACTGCGTGGAAGACGAGTATGGCCATACCAGAGTCACCACAGCATGCACAGACTTTGTATTTATGTCATCCCGGTCTGGGGAAAGCTCTGAGATCGGTATGTGTGCTGACTGTGCGACAGCTCCAGCAGTTGGGGGTTGATCGTCGGAATCCATGGTCGCGATCGCTAAGGGAAGGAGGACGCGCGCATTTTTTCGATCGTGGAAGTTTCGCTTGGGAAATCACGACATGGTATCTTGTAAGTAGCGTGTTCAAGTCTCAAACAATATTGCGTTTGTTGTGAGATTCGAGAATGAAAGTCTGGCGGTTTGGCTGGTTGCATCACGAGCCTCGTGTTGGAGTCGGTGATGGTCGGATTAGGTACGGGAGTTACAATACGATACGCTTAGCCACGCTTGATTCGCAGGCCTCGGCTGTACATAAGTCTGTATTTTACGCTGAGCAACAGAGTGAGTGAGCGTCAGACACGATTCAATAATATTGTACCAACGACACAGTAAGTCCTCTGAAGGATATTCTTTATTGTAGTAAATCTATACAAGGAGTATCTAGGTTGCTGATTAGTAGTCAAGATCGCATCGTATAAACATAAGCGATTCAAGCAGATCGTGATCACCTGAGATCCACTCAGCAGCCTCGCATATTTTCCATATAGCAGCTTTCCGGGCTGCTGATATTGTTACTTAATTAGAACTTGCACTCTATGTATGCTTACTAGAAGACTCGAGTCGGGATTGCGCAACTCGCCCCAAAGTGGCGCCAAGGGTACTCTGAGTAAGATGGGTCTGATGGGCTTGATAAGATAAACTGGCGGGGTTCCCTCAGGCCGACATTGTATTTTGTAGCCGCTGTTCCTGTATTTTGCCCTGTTCTCCCTCATCTCGCTCCTTACAATGTAAATATGACTGCGATATCAAAGATCCGGAATATAGCCATCATTGGCGCTGGGCCTTCTGGTCTTGCTGCGGCAAAGTATGTACAACAATGCCAATATCGCAGTTCGCTCTACCCTTGCTAATAAAGTTGGCCCAGATATCTCCTCGCAGAGAAGAGTTTCGACAAGATCGACATATTTGAGCAGCGAAGTATACCAGGAGGGACTTGGAACTATTCACTTGGAGTTGACAAAACCGGGACTACAACCCCAGTTCCGCAGTTAGATCCACGTCAGCCAGTCGAAGAGCCCATCTGGCACCGGAAAGGAGATGGAGAAGGAGACAATGAAGCAACCTTCCTATCTCCTCTCTATGAAAGACTGGAAACCAACATTCCGAAAGATTTGATGCAGTTTTCTGATAAGCCGTTTCCGGCGGATGCTCAGCTCTTCCCGGCATTCCAGACCGTGACGGAATATCTCCACGAATATGCAAATGATGTTAGAGAGCTGATCCATTTCGAGACTCAAGTGCTCGATGTCACCAATGGACAGAAAGATTCTTGGGTCCTGACAAGGAAAAAGCTGCAAAGTGGACGTATTGAGACTGACTCATATGATGCGGTTGTGGTTGCCAGCGGTCATTACACTGTCCCTTACGTCCCTGCCATTGAGGGAATTGAGGCATGGAACCTAGCTTACCCTGGAGTGATCTCGCACTCCAAAACCTATGATTCCCCGGAAACCTTTAAGGGGAAAAAGGTTATTGTGGTAGGGAATTCTGCGTCTGGAATTGATATTGGAGCTCAAATCGCCTCTGTCAGTAAAGGACCTCTGTTGGCCTCATCACGATCGGAATCATACCTATCTCCAGGTCCAGCAGCTGATAGGATAGAATACCCTGAGATAGTGGAATTTCTCTCTCCCGCTACTCAGAACCGTGCTGTTCGATTCAAGGACGGAAGGATAGAAGATGGAATTGACGCCATTCTATTTTGCACAGGGTACTTGTACTCTTTCCCGTTTCTATCGTCTCTGCAGCCTCCGGTGGTTCGGGATGGCAGTAGGACTCTGAACGTCTACCAGCAGATCTTTTATACTGAAAATCCTACGTTGGTGTTTCCAGTGCTGCCCCAGAAGGTCATACCATTTCCCCTATCTGAAAACCAGGCTGCTGTCTTCGCACGAGTCTTCTCTGGAAGGCTCTCTCTCCCGTCGAAAGCCGAGATGAAAGCGTGGGAGGAGTCTATCGTTGCGGAGAAGGGAGACGGAAAGGCATTTCATGTTCTAGCTTTTCCGAAGGATGCTGAATACCTCAACTTCCTGTACGACTGGGCTGCCAGCGCAGGAAAGAAACCAGAATTAGGTAACGATGGAAAGGGTAAATTAGGAGTAAGGTGGGGAGAAAAGGAGAGGTGGATGAGGGAACGTTTCCCAGAGATCAAGAAGACCTTCCTGGGCAAAGGAGAAGAGCGCCACTCTATCCGTACTTTGGAGGATATCGGTTTTGACTTTGATGCATGGAAGAGGGAGCATGAGAACAATGGGCCATAGAGTAGCTATGGCATGATTACAGGGGTCACTGCAATGCCGTTTGGCGATGTGGGGATACCTACTCCGTAAACCAGACTATTTTGTGTAGACAGATAGATAAAGTCAACTCGCGAGACTGCAAATACAAAAAGGTACACCAGATAATCTCGGAAAATATCATTTATCTTAGAGTTGTCAGTATCCATGATATTTGCCAAAAGATGTGCTATGGTCAATAGTCGAATAGCACAACACCTGATAGTGGCTTCGATAAGGGTTATCACGTGCGGGCGACCAACCGCCGCGTCCGTCACGTCTCCGGAACTTCCCTTTCTACTTAATCGCCGACACGATTGAGAGCTTCGTTGCTCGCTTTCTATTGACTTCCAACTACATGATCTGTGGCCCTCTTTTTATATAACCTATTCATCCCAAACCAATACTTCTTCGATCATGGACTGTGCGACATTCTCAACTCTGACCCAACGCGCATAGGTGATGGCGCGCCGATGGGAACAATCGAGTGCATTATCTACTATAACTAGCAACTGTCCTGCTACACAAAGCTCACATATTTCCGATATCTCCAGCCAGCCGGTTCAGATTGGAGAAGAAGAATATCCTATTAATTGCATCCTCGACGAGAGGGAAACAAGATATCTCATCGATTGGGAGGGACCCTATTCTCCAACTTGGGTATGTTTGCGCTTCAAAACCGCATACGTCCGTTCTTATGACCCCGAGGTTATAATATAATATATGTTATATTCCTCATAGAATATTTGGATAGACGCAATACTAAGCATCGAAATCAGGAACCGAAAGAGTGTGCCAACGCCGCTGCAATTGAAGCTTGGGAAGAGAAGAAGAGGAAAGAGAACGAGGCAGGCATTCAAGCGAGGAGAGGGCGGAGACTGTATAGAGGGAAGAGGAGGCAATCAGCTTACAGCACCTCCGGTTCTGAGCATAGATCCGTTCGCCCTCGGCGAAATTCAGCGGAGAAAGGAACATCCGATTCTCGATCGTCATCGCCACTCTTTTTATCTTACGAGACAGTACCAGAGACTCACAGCACCGAAAACACGCAAAAGGTGACAGTAGAAGGCTACATATTCCGGAGCGGTGTCTCTCGTGAAAGGTCTGAAGGTGGTGCTGGAAGCGAAACGTCATCTGAAATCAGAAATTCAGCGAGCCCACCGCCAACAACCAGGACATCGTCTGTGGAAAATACCCTGTTCCTCTCGATAGACACGACATTGCAGTCTTCAGGTTCTCAACAGAACCCCTGGACCAAGAGCACACAAAGCTCGCTTGCAAACAGGACTCGTTCACCGTCCTCAAGTGCAATAACCGAGTTACTAAGCTTGTCTCGCGATCGTATCATTAATCAACACTACCCATCTTTACGAAGCTTCTATCTGTTCCAGGCGAAAGCTGTGCAAGCGGATGAGATAGCTGAGACGCAGCCAATCCCTGAAGCACTTCCGGTGCAACTCGAAACGCCATCTGCCCAGACGAAGAAATCGACACAGTCTCAACTAAGTTCGATCCCTGAGACCGAATTTGATTCTAATCGGAACCTTGTTATATCCCAAAAAGGCTACGAGTTAGACAGCCCTAATCAGTTCTCAGTTTCTGTCTCTCTGAGACATACCCAAGACTCAACCCTCGGTGCCGGTCCTGTTCTTTGCCGTAGGATCAGACCATTTTCTGCTTTTCGCAATCATCACACCAAGGCAACCTCCATCATGGAGAATAACCCGGATAACAATGGCCCGCCAAGATCAGATATTCCCGAGAGATACGATGGGTCTACGCCAAGGGAAAAGCTGAGAAATATGTATTCTCAACTGCAGGCTAGTTTTCCTCCTCGACCTTTGCAAAGCGTCAGCGCTAGTGCTACGCCGTCGTCTGCTGGGGACATTGAACCTGCGGCAGCTTCAGCCCCTGAAACCACGTCTCCTCTCAGTATTCGAGTGGATAAGGAGCCGACTTCACATGCAATACCAGTACATGACCAGTCAGGGCAAGAGTATGCTGGAGCTGCACTCTCTGAATACCACGAGGGCCCTCCGATACAGACAATCCAACCCAGCGAATTGACTGTCGGGCCTGCAGAAGAAGCTCCTCCTGGCTCAGTTCAACTTGGAGCATCGGAATTTGCCATGACTCTTCCTATGGATTCCAGGGTGAAGGACGAGTACGAGCGAATCTTAACTGATGAATCGCATGTCATCAGAAACTTCCACTCTCTATTCATGCCTGAAACAACACTTGGAGATGTCGAGGTGAGCCAGCATTCGTAGGCAATTATGGTCTAGTATCTAACTTTCACAGCGAGATCAAGTGATAACTCAGATGCACAGTGTGGTAGAAAAGCTAAATAATACGACAGTGCACCCGGACTTGAACATAGCCGAGCATGTTAAAGATTCAGCAAATGATCCAAAGAAGGAAGCGACTTGGGCTGAGTATTGCAGCTCCAAATTTCAACTACTAGGGCACTTTGTGGAGATAGCGGAACATCATGAACTACACATTATCCTTATGGTACGAGAAGGAAAAACAATAGATCTCGTGGAGCGATATCTCCTGGGAAAGGGATTTGACTATACTCGACCTCGCTCAGAAATGGGTAGCGGAACCAATGTCGAAATAGCTATGATTAAAGAAGCACTTAGCTTCGGGATCCGCTCAGCACAAAATGATGGCACCATTGAGGTCTACAGAAACCCAACTGCAATATTTTCTCTCGATTCATCTTTCAATGCGAAGAATCCTTCCATAGAACACCTGCGGACAACATTTGCTCGGAACGGAAATCTACTCCCTGTTGTTCGCTTCCTTATTTCGAATAGCAGCGAGCATATTGAGCGCTGCTTACCGAATCTCACTGAATTGCAACGCCTTCGCCTTCTTACACATTACATTTATCGCCTTCATGATGTGGTTGGAGATGTCCAAGATGACGCCCTCAATGTCCATGAGGATGCAGAAGAACTCCTTTCATATCTCCTTTCTGACAATTTCAACGCGAGCTGGTCATGGCCCATAATCGAACCGCTCCAGATTCTCAGTCCAGCAGAAATTGCTTCTGCATTGGGGCCAGAAGCCATCGACCCTAGTATTCAATATATGCAGGCAGCGAGTTCGACACAAAAACGTTTTCTCGTGAGTGTTGAGAACCTTTTCTCTCTTAACTCCAGTGACTAACGCGGTGTAGGATGGCGATAATACAGATGAACCCAGCACAAAAAGACAGCGGTTCCTGGCGTCTCAAGATACTAGCCAGTTCTCAAACTCTACCGCACAAGCAAGTCAAACGTTAGGTAACGATCTACAATCGTTAGAGAGGAATCTTATGGAGATGAGAAACATACATGCGATCGAGATGCAGCGGCTCCAGATAGCACTTTCTGAAGCTCAATCTGGGCTCAAGCAGAAGACTACAGAGCTAGCTGATCTCCAACACCGATATGAATCACGCACTAAGGATCTTCACCGAACGCGGCAGGAACGCGATCGTTTGGTTGAAACTACGACCAAATCAGAACAAAGAATTGAAAAGCAGCGTGATGAGATCGTAAAATTGAAAGACGAGCGCACACAACTGAAGCACGACCTCGAAGCTGCAAGGGGAGCACTAAAGAGTGGTGGTGGGCTTGAAGCCGACCTCGAAGCTTCCCGCGAAGAGGTACGCCGTCTCTTACAAGAGAATGCAAATCTTGAAAGAAGGGCGGACTATGAGAAGAAGCAGTCTGAGTATACTCGCGAGCAATACCAGAATGCTTCAACAGCAGCTGCACAATCTGGCATCGAGATACGTCAGCTCAAAGAGCAGAACGAAGAACTCAAGCGCAAGGCAGCTGCAAATGCGGCAAAACTCAAGGAAATCAAAACAAGCAATGATGAGTCTAGGCATCTTGCACGGGTACAAGAACTGGAAACAACTCTTGCGTCGAGAGATGAGCTGCTGCGTAAGAAAGAAGACGAGCTTAGAGACTTCAGAAGGAACCGTCCATCTACACGCTCCACAAGCACCCAACCGCGAAGCCCCAAGTGGACTGCTGCGAACAGTCGTCCTTCAAGTCCTGGCGTCAACAACAACAACTCCGGCGCAACAGGTAGAGGCAGTGCGCTCAGATTCAGTTCAGAAATGTCTGCTTGATACCCATGGCTACTTGGCGCCTTTTGAGCCAACGTCCGATTTACTGCGAGCCGAACGTGCACCAAAAGGAGCGTCTCCCCTGGGATAACATCTTAGGTGATATTGTCTGGACGCGGCTCGCGTTCTTTGATCCCGCACTTTCCAGGTAAAGGATCCGACATAGCACATACTCTCATTCATCTGTTGGAGTTGTTCTTGTGTCTATGGACTGCTTATTCAGCTACGTGTGTCTGGCGTCATCGACGAGTACCTAGGTATTATTGATTGTTGCATTCGTGGAGTATAGGAGTTAATTCCCATGTCTTCTAATTAGACATTGGTACTCTCCCTTTCGTACCTGATAGGAATTGTCGGATGCCTTGATGTTTCACTGTAGATATGGCAACTGTGCAATAATCTACATTACTACAGCAGAATCGTAAGTGATACGTGAACGAACTCCCAATTCGGAGATAGTTGTCTATCGAGTACTGAAGGGAAAAAAAAAAAGTCCTCCACTTCGAATATGTTGTATTGGTGGTTTGTAATGGGTATTCCATGCTGATTAAAATATCTTCGTGTCACAGTGATAACTGGCTTTCAGATACAGTAAGGTAGAGCATTAAAAGGAGTCCGTTTTCATCATCTGGACAGGATGCCCGAGTGGTTAAGGGGCGGGCCTGCTAAGCCCGTGCATTCGTGCGCCTGGGTTCGAATCCCAGTTCTGTCGATGAAGTCTTCTTGATTTTTTTTTGGCTTTCTTCATATGAAGACTTTTTTTGCATTTAATGCTCTAGATCTTAGTAGAGAGAGAGGCAAAAAAGAAAAACCCTCGACAGAACTGGGATTCGAACCCAGGCGCACGAATGCACGGGCTTAGCAGGCCCGCCCCTTAACCACTCGGGCATCCTGTCTGAGTTGGAAAACAGTTTTGCGCGCCGATCAACTTCAACCTGAGTCGCTACTCTCACGGCTATGACCTCTTTGACTGATCAATCTTTGGAGCAGCGGATTTCCGGCGAAGTACAACGGCCTGCCTCAGCTTGGGTGTACGGACTGCCACTCAAGCACTGGGTCAATTCTCGCCTCTAAGACCTGGTCCTTCTTCTTTGTTCGCTTCTCTCTGCCGCAGGCAGCCAACATTAGATGCGCGTGCGTTTCCTCCATGACGTCCCACTCGAAGCTCACTTCTTCCTGGGCCTGAACGATGCCCCAAGACTTCGACCTGTTTGAGCATTTCCACCTGTACGTTCGCAGTGAGCGCGGACGGTTTCCCAACACTGGCGCATCACCCATAAAGATTCTCTCATTGTGGAAAGAGAGCTTGTGGCACTGACTGCGGGGCTAGTTTTCCGGCAGGTCAGATGCTAAACAAGAGACGGAGCGACGACGCTCAAGATGATGAGCGCAGATTGTTCCCGAACTACGAGTGTGTTACCCTGAAATGCCAGCATTCCGCCGTAATCCATGCTCACCTCTTCTCCTGCATACAGCAAGAACAGTTCGGATGCGGTCCCGATCATCCCAGGAGGAACATTCAATAAACCTAGCAAGATCACGAATGTAAGCATGCCTGTTGCTCTCTGTTGAAGATGGCGTCTAACGGTATACATGGATTAGGGGTATTCTCCGTATCGGCCTATAGACACGATTACGCGCAACTCCAGACAAAGCGGGCCGGTTCGTGCGTCGGGAAAGGGAAGGCAGTTGGATGACCCCAGCGTTGCGATTCCCGGTTTCGCTCACCACGGGTATTTTCTAGAGACGGACGAGGGTAACAGGCCGACTAAGCGCCAACGTCGAAACCCGGAAACGCCATCAGGACCGGTTGTCAATTTGATAGATGACGAAGATATGGAACATCCGACATCGCCAACAGCAACGTCAACCTCATTTCAGCGCACGTCTCGCCTATCTTCAACGTCAAGCCAGCAGTCGATACGGCCGAAGAAATCCAAAGGGTCAGGAAACAAACTGGACGAATACAGAAACGTGGAGCGTCTGATGAGCATGGGCCACAGCCTGAGTAGCCCTCAGAGAGTTTTCCACAGAAGACCGGTGGTTATCGAGGATGATAATGATGTCCAGCCTACACCAAAAAAGAAACAAGGAGATATGCAGGAAGATGCTGAGCGACCTGAGGCCGACGAGGCCAGCCGTGACCACAAACCGGAAGTCCTCGACAGTGTCGAAATTTGCAATACGAGGAATGAAAAAGACGTCTCTGAGCTCCAAAGTCCGAAATCCCGAAAGAAACTTCTTTCGACGGACGGTAAGAGACGGATATCAACCGGGCGAGAGAGCCCGGATGAATTGCAGGGAGCTATCACCGTGCAGCGTGCGCCTCCCTCGTTAGATGGAGTTCATGTGAGGGATGGGAGTGTGAGTTCATCAGCAGATCGATCGAAGACAGATACCCATCGGCAATCATCACCAAGCGACATTCGTCCTACCGAATTTACATCGGCCTCCAGCAAAAAGCAAGGAAAGGCAAAGCGGAACGGGAGGGACAAAGGATCTCATATGCAATTGTTCGAAGCCGATCTGTTCCATTTCGGCCCTGTGTCTTTGGAGGGACAGAAATTTGAGTTCATTATCGATAAAACACAAGGCATACTTTCCCTAACTGCCGATAAGGATAGTGACAAGAGGGTCGATATTCCGCTGCGGAAAATTACAACTGTTCTTGAAGGAGAAAGTCCAAGCCGCAAGGTACGGTTACGTCTTTCAAAAGTTCAAGGGAGCGACGAGG
Organism: Paecilomyces formosus; assembly: GCA_029606185.1. NCBI lineage: Eukaryota > Fungi > Ascomycota > Eurotiomycetes > Eurotiales > Thermoascaceae > Paecilomyces > Paecilomyces formosus. The sequence goes on along the minus strand of JAPVCB010000017.1, from coordinate 1,405,563 downwards.
TGGTAGATATACAACTAGGCTCAGAGAAGGAGAAGGATGGCTTCTGCAAGATCCTGAAACGAGGAGATTCCAAGTTCATATCAAAGGAAGGGTATGCAATTCACTCACCTTGCATTTACTTAAAACTAATTGGCTTTCTAGAGAATGGATGGATCATGCATTCGATAAGAACAAAAAGAATATTGCTGCACAGAAGAGTTGCCACAAGCGCCCCAACACAGAAAATACCGAAGAACCTATTCCAAAGCCAAACCACGAAAAGGCGAAACGACCGAAGCTTTGCGAGTCTCTTCAAGCTGACAGTGCCAATAGCAGCGGCCTCTCCGGCCCTATGATTAGTCGCCCTCCACGTCGTCTAGGCGAGGCTTCGAGTCATGAGCAGTCCCAAACTGAAGTCGCTGATCCGGACAGTCACAGCCATCCATCTAGGCACGGATCAGATGAGGGAGTCCCGATCCCTGTGAAGAAATACACGGATAATCCTTTGTACAAACGAGAAACGCGGTCTAAATCCCGGAAAGCGCTGCCTACAGTTATCAGGTTCGGGGATTCTTATCCTCCATGAAAAGAAATCCCAACAGTGTTCGCTAACAAAGAATGCAGCGATGACAAGGAGCCAGCGGTCGAGAAAGCCATATCCGATCACAAACCGCGAAAGTGGTCAAAGCCTCTTGTGTACCCTCGAGTGGGTAAGAAGAAGGCTGAAGTCGACGTACATGATCTCGAAAGGCTCCGTGATGGAGAGTTCCTCAACGATAATCTCGTTGGTTTCTATTTGCGATTCCTTGAACATCACTTGGAGCGCACAAGTCCCGAAACGGCTAAGAAGATCTACTTTTTCAACTCATACTTCTTCGAGACGCTCACCAATCTCCCGAGAGGAAAACGTGGAATCAACTATGAAGGTGTCCAGAAATGGACAAGGAACGTCGATATTTTCAGTCACGATTATATCATTGTCCCCATCAATGAAAGCGCACATTGGTACGTGGCCATCATATGTAACCTACCAAGGTTGCAGGGCCCTCAAGAGGATAGTCCCGAATTCGAAGGATTTCCTGATGACGAGGTCTCGACGCGGTCGAAAACGGAGGCCTGTTCGGAAATCCCTGAGACTCCCCCAGCAGTGGCGGAGGATGGTTCAGTCAACGACTCTAAGAATGTTAGCGACGTATACTCGGATTCTGGTAAAGAAGAGAAGACCCGTCAATCACTCGCTTCGATGACACTATCTGACAATGGAGAAGCGCCTTCACCGACTGAGGAGAAGGTTCAGTCCAGGGCAGCACCGGAGGCTGACGACGATTGGCCGGAGGGAGAAGAGAACCCTACCTCATCACCCTTGAAATTCACGACGCCTGGCGATTATCCTCATGAGTCAGAACCGAGCAAGGAACTGGAAAGTATATCCCGGAAGCAATCGCAAGGGGCGGAGAAGGGGAAGAAGCAAAAGAAGAAGCCAGCGCGTTCTTTACCGAAATATGACCCCAAGCAGCCAGTCATCATTACATTCGATTCCCTGGACCTCCCACGCTCGCCTACGGTAAGGTGTCTTCGTGAATATCTCTACGAAGAAGGGAAGTCGAAACGTGGAATAGACGTCGACGTGAAGGCGATCAAAGGGATGACGGCACGAGAAATTCCACTCCAACCCAATTTCTCAGACTGTGGCTTATACCTCCTGGCGTATATGGAAAAGTTCATCCAGGACCCTGATACTTTTGTGACCAGACTTCTCCAAAGGGACATGAAAACGGAGACGGACTGGCCTTCTCTGAAATCGGGTCTCCTCCGTCGTCGCCTTCGCAAGTTCCTCGATGATCTTTACGAGGAGCAAGAGCAATCAAGGCGGCAGAAGGCGACTGAGGCGACTACAATGGCTGACCGATGGCCGATTTCATATCTCCTGGGTCCCAGCCAAAGCAAGGCAGACAAGGGTGGCAAGCCTGTACAGAAGTCGGAGAGGAACGATAGCAAAGACCGGGACCTCTCTAAAGATCGGTCTGGGACTGGAGATAGTCCACCTGAAGACTCGTCGATAAGGAAGTCGAATAGTGACTCGTTGCAAGGGGCTGTATCCGAGGACACGTCTAAGCAGGCAGTGTCCGATGACACTATCCCGGAACAGAATACCTCTGGCCGACGACCTGAGGAAGAGGCTGCAACCGTCCCAAGCTCAGTCGGAGAAGTTCCCGAGGATACAGCGGCAACAGTGCAGCCCCCCGCTACGAATACCATGACACCCGCCAATGCGTCTTCCGACCGCGAAGTGATTGAAGTACTCGATAGTCAATCACAACAGGTACCGCCATCTCCACGGGTTTCCCGCGATAAAAAGGGAAAAGGCAAGTCAGAAAAACGGCGTGCAGAGGCAGTGGACGATGAAAACTTCCTCGACGAACTGCAGGAGGTTGTGAAAACGTCCCCAAAGGTCAGAGTCGAGGTACAAGTTCCAGGAACACCACCACCAAGCAGAACGACACTCGTGGAAGATAGTCCGCGGAGGAATGCTCGACCTGCAAGATCGACGAATAAGGGAAAGGATGACTGAGTATATGGTGAGAGGTGTTGAGGAATGTTGTGTTTCGACCTGTTGAAGTCCTTGGAGTTGGAACCTGGCTTTGATTTCATGTCAGCGTGTCGCATTCATTTTTCCGCTTTCGAGCGAGTATCTTCTATGTTGCATGTGCTGATGGCGTTTGTACGGGTATGACTAATGTTGGTCACTGCGGGTTCTTTTTGTTACATAGATGATACCAATATTTGCAAGCGTTTTATATTTAATGACACCAGTGTGTCTCTATGCAGGTTCACGCAATATTCCTGGCGATCTTCGAGCAGACCTCTAGTTCAGGCACCGCGAAAGCCCAATCACAGCAAGAATATAGCATGTCTGCTATACCCTCACCCCTTTGATCCCCGGAAGTCTATACTAGTACGTCTTCACCACTCACTCTCATCCGCCTGCACCCACCAACTCATCTTATCCCTCTTGAAACTCTCAAAGTCCCATTCCCCACTCTCCAAGCGACCCTCACCTGCCGCCCACACATACACAGTAGCATCGACCTCCTCTCCTTCACCCACGAGCTCCGCCTCGGCCTTATCCAGCATATCCCTCAGATGCTCATCCCCTTCCTTTGCAGTACTCTCTTCCTTCCTCCCTCCAACGGACGACGCACTGCGCAACACCCGCACTTTCACTGGCTTCTTCACATATTCATCGCCTTCGAAAAGATCAAGACGGTAGATATCGCCATCAGTAAGGCCCGACACGACCGTTCCCAGGACGGAAGAATTGTTGGATGACGAAGCGTCATCGCTGACGGGAATTATGCCTGGATAGTCAGCGCCGCGGACACGATGACGGCGATAGCCATGTAGGATGGCAGGTCGGATCGTCAGCATGTTCTTCTGCCAGGGCTCTGGGTCCGGACGACCGTGGCATACGCGATGGAGGATTTGCGGTGCCATGAGGGTCCCTGCATTGTGTTAGATTGTTCTTTGATAATGTAGAAACGTATTGGCATGAGCTATGATTCGGAATATTGATGTATGAAGATTTGAGGTTCAAGTACGTTATTATGATATATAATGCAGAGCTTTGAGGAGATCATTCAGTTTCTTGTATTTCCAATTCAACGGACACTCACCGTAAAAGAAAAGCGCGTGGTCGCCCATTCTGGTATTATTGTGTATTCTTTCTTCTCGTCTTGCAGAATAGACAGAGAGCTATATCAACAATGAGCAAAGGATTCATTTAATTGACGTCGTAGAGAGTTACCGGTAAGTAAGCAAAGTGTAAATAATCTACTTTCCGAATCTGGAACCCACAACTAAGTAAATCAGAAGCACATAATAATAAAACCACCATCTAACGCAGAGAAACGTGAACTGGAAAAGCATCAATCGAACTCCGATCGTCCGTCATCGTCATTTCATTTCACTCTTATCTTATCAGTTTCTCGTTTCCCTAGCTTCGGCCTGTTTGCCTTGTTTGCCTCTCTCTCTTTCCCGCATCACCATCTCTGAAGCTGAAGCAAGCTCCAGCTGGCCTGACCGGAAAATCACAGTCTCACACCTGCGCGTCTCCGGCATTTTTTTTTCTTTCCTTTTCTTTGCTCTGCTCTATCCAGAGCGAAAAGGGATTGAGGAATTCCCTCTCTTTCCTTTCTTTCCTTAAGGAAGTCTATCACACTTCGATCATCTCATTCCCCAGGGGAGATACCCCGGAGGAAGACGCGGGGATGCATTCGACAATCAACCGCGCGCAAGCCGTCTTTGGCTTCTTCACGACGGTAGCATTGACTGTCGCGGCGGCGATTGCTCTGTCGGTCCTGCTGTATCCAGCTGATGATGTGACGAGCAATGTGGAGTTGAAGAATGTGCAGGTGTATGTTGTCCTTTTTTTGTCTCCAGGAATCAGATATGGCAATGGATCGAGAGGGAGGAATATATATATATATATATATATATATATGGAAGGAAAAGCAAGGCTAATTATGCATCAATAATTCCGGGAGAATACAGGATCAGGGGCCGACCGCATTACTACTCGTCCAAGAAAGAGGAATATGCGCGGATCAGTTTCGATTTGGATGCAGGTACGGATTCCGTCGCTTCTTACGCAAAAAAAGGAATAATCTATCTGGGGGACCTGAGGAACTAATTGCTTGATTCAACGTGCCGCAACAGATCTCTCCCCGCTATTCAACTGGAACACGAAACAACTCTTCGTTTACGTCCTTGCGTCCTACTCTTCTAGCGATGCTTCGCCTTCTTCTTCCGTTACAACCTCCGAATCCATCATTTGGGATAAGATCATCCCCGCCCCCGAATCGCCTTACTCGCCCAGTGTGCTGAAGGAGCGCTTCTTCCCCGCCAAGTCTACATCCAAATCGAAGAGTCGGCGACAATCGTCATCCGTGAAGCAGACCCAGAAGAAAGGAGAAGGCAAGCCCGGTGTGCTGAAGCTGAAAAACCAGAAACCCAAGTACCAGATCACGGACATCACGGGTAAGATGGCGGAGAGGCAGAATGTCACCTTGACCGTGGGTTGGAACGTGCAGCCGTGGGTTGGAGCGCTCTGGTGGAGTCCCGGTACAGGAGCAATTCCTCATACCTCTGGCCAGACGGGCAAGACTAAGGCTTTCGATCTTCCTCCGTTGAAAGGAGCCCGGCAAGAGGGAGCAAATAGCGATGCGGCCAAGACGAAGGCCAAGGCATGATGGACTTTAGGACGAATGTTGAAATTATTTTGGTTCTGCAGAGATGACTATTCATTCTATTCTCTAAAAACAAATTAATTGCCATGATGGGGGCATTAGACGCTGTAGACAGCACATGATGGAAAGGAACGGCAAATAAATCATAACCTTGTGTCACATAAAAAGTCATTATAGTGGTATGAAATACTAGTCCACGCATGCACATCCTCAGACATGCAAAGATATCACTTGAGAACGCCGTTGCTACCAGCAGACAATAACATCACGGCTAGTGGAGCGGCCCCGTAGCTGCATAATATCGAGTTACGTCGCTCGAGATGTCAATAGAGCATCGCCATCGAGCCATATGGAAATTGGTCAATTAGGCTGCTGGGACTGTCCCATAGGTTGTGCCATAGTTGTTCCCAGCGGGCGCAGCTGGTGGAGCATTGTGATGATGGCCGCCATTTTGAATGCGGTCCGAGTAGACACCAGGTGCTGGACGGGCGGAGAAACGGCCTTCCGCGGTCATCCGGCGACGGTCATAATAGACATACTCCAGGTAGAAGGCATGTATATGTCCCGGGAAGTAACTGTCATACATCAGAACGAAACTGCCATTGCAAAATTTCCATTTCATTTTCACTGGCGACTTACCCTAGGATTGTCAAGAGAATGTTGATCAAGAGGTCTGCGCCGCAGCCAGAAATCATGAACACTCCGATCGGAGGGACTGCAATTGGGCACGATGTCAGCAATCATAAAACCAACGACTATCCATGGCGTATAAAGAAGGTGCTTCGATAAGCAGCGTCGACAGCGGGTCAGCGTTCCTGATCCACACCAAATGCAAATCCAGGAGTGTACCATAAGCACATGCGAGCCGCCATCTTTTGCTAAATCGAACCCTCAAAAAAAAAATAAAAAATAAAAATAAAAATAAAAAAAGAGCCAATAGCTGCTGGGGAGGATCACGTACTCAGAAGCGTTATAATAATCAAGCAGAGCATGCTGACTGTGTCTGCCATTGAGAACGATTTTCCAATGCAATTCACAGGTGTAGCTTGCGTTCACTCGTCTTTGACTTCGACTGCAGGACTAACGTCCACGATCTCACTTGGTCCTCCTGCGGTGACAAAGTAGCTTAGGAATATAATTGCAAAGTACAGCACAAAGACGAGGATGGGAGTGTTGTCGTCGATCGGCGTATTTATCCGCTTCATGTGGAGTTCAAGGAAGAGGCAGACGGAGAGTTTAAGAAGCTGAGGCAGACAAAGGAAAAAGCCAGGAACCGCCGTCACGTCACTGGAGGGCGTCACCGGACACGTAATAGTGGGAAGACAATGTTTCTATTTTAACCGCAAAGATCGACTGCAATGCTCTAAGTGCCTCTAGAGGAATTAGTGAAACGATCGCTCGTCCATCCAGCGAAAGAATTAGAGAAACGAGAAAAAGAGACGAACAGGAAGCGCGAGCAGGAGCAGGGTATGTGACGTCATGCGCAGCGACCTCACCTGGGCACCTGGAGAACTGCGCCTTCCACTCTGGGAATAGCACAGGGCTGAGAAAAGGCGGAAGGAGCTCCCAAAGGCTTAGCCGCCGATCAACGGTGATCTTCTACGGTGAACTCGGCTCTACCATCGGTATCACTACTCTACGGCAGGACGAATGTAGCCCGAGTCGGGCCGGTAATACGCTAACGGTCTGTATGGAGTAACTATCTATCCTATCAACCAATCCCAAACGAGTGTAAAGTCGCCACGAGACGGACACAAGCTTCACTAGCTAACCGCAGTGACGGTGCCATATCAGAGAGGATATAGCCTAAGGATATGTATGGTATACTCACGCCAGAGAAAGAAGATGCACCATCGACAAGACCTCGATACAATGGGAACAGACGCAATGACCGTAGAAAAATGGCTAGAAGAAAGATCTAAGAGCCCTAGAGAACAGATCGATCAGTTAGACACCACAACCGACATTCACAGCTTCCTCCGCCTCGTCATCAGCCTCTTCTCCATCATCAACGATAAATATGGTGCCGTGGTCGCTGCACCACGAGTCGAGAGACTCAAAAAGAGAGATCTCCGATGTATTCTCGGACGAGAACCAGATCGCTTCAGCGTTGGTGCCCAGAGACATACGTTCATCCTCGTGGATTTGTCTCATTCGCAGCAATAGTGCCAAGGCATCGTCACGCCTAATGAGCGGCGGATCTTGGGTTTGCTCGAGGCCATCTGTTTGTCTACATGTTTCAGCAGGAACCTCCGTTGGACGAGTCTCTTCCGGGATTTCATCGACGCCACTCGTCGTTCCTCCAGAGGGATAAGCAGTGGTATCATCAGATGAGAAGAATGGCCTCTTTGGGCCACGTCCGTTATGTTCGTGGAAACCTCGGCTTGGCAAGTCAGTGCTAGCTTCTCCGTTCGGCGGTGCGATAGGAATTGACGGCAGCTGATTCGTAGAATGCGACCTCTGTATCCTATTGGTTTTGGAAAGGCAAGATCTTATGCTATCCGACAGTTCTTCTTGAAAGGCAGGGCATCCATAATTCTCACTAGGCATCACGTATTCTCCATCGTTGCTCGACTGCAGCTGACGTTGAGGACGTTGACGAGGAGTAGCAGCGAAATCAATAAAATAGTCCGCTCGACGTCCAGGCTTTGATTCTTTAGAGAACTTCCATGCCGAGTATTTAGCTTCAAGGTCAGCTGCATGGTTATCAAACCGTGGAACTGATCTGTTACGGTCCGGAGGGATCGGATGTTGTATGCATTGTATTTTTTTCAAAGTAGATGACCGGCATTTAGGGACAACTAGTGGAGCTGGCTTTAGAGGGTTAACGCAGTCAGGACCTGTATCAGGAAGGCGAGTCGGTGTGATTGTATCAGCGTGACTCCCAGGAGATCCATGCCGACAGTGATACATAGCAGACGCATCTTTTTGGCTAGGAAAAGATGACGGAGAATGCGCATTATGAATGTCAACATCCAATGGCGGACGAGTAACCGGATGACGTATAATGGATTCTTTCGTCTCTGTCTCGTTTCCCGCAACGTTTTCCCAGGTGATGCCATCAAAGCTCTGATATGGAAAATGACGAGGATACCTCCAACTCTGTTCAGATGTCGTGTCCTTCCTTGGCGTTACCATGAGCCGTACTTGTGTTCTCATGGTCTGCTCCAAAGTTGGAGTTCCGAAGTTCTCAACTAGCTCAGCTTTGACAACTATGTCAATTATATAATCAGATGGTGGTTTCGCTCCTGGAAGTCTTCGGCGCAGAGGCACCGTGCCAGAAAACCTCTGAATGTTGTGGTCATAATGGAGCCAGTCAACATCAGCTGAATACGTGAGGATGATCTCGCTTTTGGAAATGGCATCTTCGAAAAGGCCTCTGAGCGCGCAGCAGAAATTGGGCCGGAGATGGAATGCTTGTCCTTCTTCTACGTTGGAGTCAAAAGATTCAAATGAGATATACGGAGGGTTCCAAAGCAGCTCTACCTGGATAGGGCCGACCATGTCACACATGCCGGTTTTAGGTAGCTGTTTGAACTTGATACTGGAGTTGCGAATACTGGAGCATGGATACGGAGCAGGACCTGACACCAAAGGATCGATGAAACAGTCCTGATTACGGAGCAATCGTAACAGGCTCCGGTGGATATTCCCAGTCGATGCAAACCAACGAAAAGCGGCCTCTCTAGTACCCTCCGATTTAATCATATCAAATACAATCTTCAACGGATCAAGATGCACAGACACGTATGATTTATCATCAGTAGTACTTTTGACCGTCTTTGCTTGGACGTCGTCAGATGATGTAAAACGAGCTTCCACGCTCGCGGTTAGGATAAGCTTGAATGCTTTTTCCCAATGTAATATCTCTGTAGCTTGTGAAGAACTGAGCCGTCTCCACGTTTTAACGATATCGAGCTGCTGAACCGCAGAAGGATTTAGAGGCGAATCCACATTGTAGACCTGGTCTAGGGGTTGCCTTGAAGCACGATAGTCCAGAAAACGAGGAAGAAAAACATCTTGTGTCAGACGGCGATCAGGAAACAAATGTCCCATGACAACAAGATGCTTGGAACCGCTGGGAGTACGGGATGATGATCTCTCCGAGTCCTGCCTCGGCTCCCCCCGAGATAGATGGACGTGAATGTCCAGATGCGCATCTCTCTGGATTTCGTCGCGAATGACGTTTCCATATTTCCAGTTTCCAGAAGCCAACACATCCTCCTGCCTCTCCAGCCCAATTCCTACAAACGGCTTCCGTAGTGCTTCTGGACACTGCTTTCGAAAATTGTAAGGATGAGGAAGATTAGAATGACGCAATATTGCTGGATTCGTAGCATGAGCAGTTGCGTAGTCTCCAACGACATGCTTCTTGAAGTTTCCAGCTGTCTCCGGTGGCGCAGGATGGCAGTGTGCATCTCCTGATCCTGCGGTGATCCATTCGTCTCTTTTCCACTGTTTCGTATCGAGTGTAGTAGTAGTTTCAGAGCTTGTGCGAGCATGGCTGCGATAAGATGGACGATACTGAGAAGGAATATCCAACATGACAGCTCCCCTGCAACTGTCAATGGCTTGAGCTGGGTAGTGTGGGTAGGAATTAAGACCAACCTAAGCGGCCAAGTATTCATTGTTCAAGATGATAGGTATACGATTCTGATATAATCCAGCTAGACATAGCGAGAGTATGACTCTGGGAATATCCTACAGAGGGTAGGACTCGAGATCTTTGTGGTGATTTAGAACAGTTTATCGGAAGAAAAGTATGTATCATGACGCCCTCGCGGAAATCACGTTTCGAACATGTATTATACTGCAAGCACGCCTCGTTTCTTTGCGGAAGGCACGCGCCACTCAGATAGCGAGATCTCGTGATACTCAAAATTAAATTCAATTACCACGGTTGGTCGAAAGCGTGATCCCATCTATTTTCGATATTTATTTTTGTAATAAGATCAGACCGCGTCGATCATAGCTCTTGTGGTTACTTGCTCGTTCTTGTTACCGAGCTTCGATATTTGGAGGAACGCGTCAACTCCATAACCTTCTAGGCTGTGTAGTTCAAGGTTACCAGCCCAATATTCTGCGTAGACTCTGCTCATGGGAAGACCCATGCCTAGCCGCAGGTTCGGGGGTCGGGAGCTTAGAGAGGCCAAGGAGCTCTCTCGATAAGTCTCCCTATCAGCAATTTTGCGGTCAGTCGACACCGTCAATTCCTGCATCGTAGCCGCCATCGTAGGGACTTGCTCCAGATTCTTCAGACGGGCCTGAGTCCGGGGACCTTTGCTGAAAGACCATAAGGACCGAATAATCTCACGGGGTATGCCGCCTCCTTGATCAGAAATCCGCAGGATAACATGCTGAGGCGCCTCGCAGATCAGCACTTCTATGGGTGGTGGCACTTCCGCAGAATCTCGATACTTCTCCATGACAGCCTGTATCGAGTTGCGCAAAAGCTCGCCAACTATATATTCCAGATGACTGAGGATATAAGGGAACGTCGCCTCGCGATGACCTTGAATAATAATATCTGGTATCTTATCTGAACCGGAGCTTTGTCTGAGGAGATCTTGGGCGAGCTTTCCGCAGCGTTCGACTACTTCCTTGGCGTTGCACTTCAAAAACACCTCCCCGACAAAGTCTGCATTGAGATCAGTGCGGGCCATCGAGTCTGGAAAATGCCACGGAGAATTGAATGTCTCCGTGAGAGCCAGGTGCTGCTCTGCTATCACCCTGCGAGATATCCGCTGTGCAAGTAGTCAGCCAAGTGTCCTTTTAAGACTTAAACTGGGTACCCATACAGCCCGCAGGAGTGTATTCATGAATCGATCCATCTCATCCGGTTCCACGAGGTCTTGACACTCCAGGACACCCATTGCGAGGTTTGGTATCACCACCAGGTGCTCCTTCAGTGTATCGCGTAGGATATCGCAATATCTATCATTATCCTCTAGAGTCCTGATTTCGGGAACTGTTCGAAACCTCTCAAATGCTTTGTAGTATAGTTCATATACGAGGGACATATGCGGATTGGACACGACGACATAGGGTAGTTTTTGCATATCTCGTAGACGGTGGGCGATTCTAGCTTCCAGTTAGAATGCCTGTTTCCGTTCCTAGTTTTCATGTATGCCACTGACCTCGTAGGAAGTTCTGTACGAACATAATTCGCAGAGCTGATCAAGCGCGACTCTGTCAGTGTCCGCCCAAAAAAGGTCAGCTGCCGTAAACTGATAGGCCTGGCCTCGCGTTCGACCCATCTAGTTGCTGTCAGCAAAGAAGCTCACGAAGTCTCCATCCATCTGGAAGAGGCGAGGACGACGAGCATACTCATCGAGCACTGAAGCTGGCCTCCATGGTGGAGGACTATGCTGCTGCTGCTGCACCGAAGAGAACCTCGCCTGCTGCGCGCATCTCAGCCGGATGTTTCGCCAACATCGAGCTGGATGATTCAAGCGCATACTGACCAGCCATGCAAAGCAGCAGCGACCAGAGAGAGGTGTCAATGATGCGGACGAGAGACTACTCGTGATTCCAGACAAGCAGTGCACCTGTCATACATCGCTCCTCAATGCTCGTTCCCTGAGAAGCAAGAAGTGCTGGCCGTCAGTCCATTTGAGGACGGGTCACATCCAACTAATTTACGTGAATGGTCTCGTGTCTGTCGGCCGGTGTCGGTGCAGCTATTATTAACTAGTCACTAGGCTCGGGCGGTCGGTGACTGCTCTTGGCAACCCCACGGGCATTGGCTGCACCCCGCAGCATCTCGCCATTCTAGATCGTGGCGATAGAACAGCTCGCATGCAACCGACTGCTACGGGTTCATCACCTCCGTTTTAGAAATATGGTCCTTCTATATACGAAAAACTCTGTGCGTTTATAGCCTATGGGATCGTAAGGTAATTGAGTAACTTCAGTCTGGAATATATTTCTGTCAAGGGAACCAATCCCGCCAGTAAATAGCAACAAAGACAGGCGATTCTTGCTAAGAAAAAATCGCAGCTCCCACGCAAATAAATCACCTAAATCAAGCCAGACCTCATTCTCTAATACTCATTATTATGTTATCGGGTGAAATGATAGCACTCTTTCTCCCACGGTCCTCTTCACTGTTACTCTGCTGATACTACTTCATTCCGATGTACATCAGATATGTTCGCACCGGGAATACGGAAGCTATGAACAATATCCTCCAGGAAGCCTTCGAATGTCGCGCCGGGAAAAGCCTCCAAACAAGCTCCCTGCATGATCTCTCTCTAGGCCACTCAGTCCGCTTCCTCTTCTTCTTTCGCTGTCGTAATATAGTATCTCCCCTTCGGCTCTCCATCCTTCTCGTGCTCAAGCGTCAACCTGGCGAGGTGCGCAAGAAGGTTCTCTACCTTGATATCTCCCTTGCTTCTCTTGGCTCTGCCCAGATCATTGAGCCACTGGAACTTATTCAAGACGAAGTATACGAGGGCAATGACGATGGTCACGCCCAGCGAATAGCCCCAAATGCGGACCACAGTGACAATATCTGTCCACCCATTGCGAGTTTCCACAAACGAATCATGCGGGTCAGTAGGCATTGTCTCATTGGTGAACCAACCGAAAAGACAGAAGATAGTCGCGAGTATATCCACTCCCAGAATCGCCGCGACCAAGTGGATGGATGGCCATGTATCAGAGCCACGGGTGACAAAGATCAACCAATTCTCGGTGAGAGCGACTTCAAGGAATAAGACTTCCTGAATAGAGCCCCAATTCTGGATAATGCCTCCAGAGGGGAGGAACATCGACCCGCGAATTACCCACGTTGCCATGGCCAACAAAAGGCCAAGGATGACAGATATCACCCATATTTTAGGGAGCTGCCATTCCACTGGTCGCAACTCATATGATGCATGATCATATGCGACCGCGACAGTCGCAAGATCCGCAAAGAGAGCAAGGAAAACAATAAGCTCTACTCGAATGCTCTCATTAATGATAATCATAGACGTCACCAAATAGATCTCCAAATGTAAGCATAGAGCAATGCGATATTGAATATATGCTTTCATGCGGTGGAAGATCTGACGGGCAACCTTAATCGAATCGATAATGGTAGACAAGCCAGGCGCTAGGAAGACAATGTCGGCAGCAGACTGAGCTGCTTCTGAGGCCCCTTCCACAGCTATACCGCAATCTGCCCGCTTTAAGGATGGCGCATCATTAACTCCATCGCCTGTCATTGCCGTTAAATGACCTCGCTGTTGGAGCATCTCAACGACTTGATATTTATGTTCCGGAAACACTTCAGCAAAGCCATCTGCCTTTTCAACAAGGTCGTGTGCCATGGCACCGCTTAGACCGCCATGGATCAGCTTATCCGAATTGTAAACTTTCGTACCCAAAGCCAACATCTTGCATGTTTCTTTAGCAATGGCAATGGCATCCCCGGTGAGCATTTTGACACTAATGCCTAAGTTTTGAGCCTCAGTGATTGTCTGAGCGGTATCCTCTCTAGGCGGATCAAACATTGGTAGCATTCCAAGAAGAGTCCATTCCTCTCCCTCTTTTTGGACAGCGACACCAAGAGAACGGAATCCACGGTGGGCGAATTCCTGGGCTTTTTCCTTGTATAGATCCGCCACCTTCTTCGAACATTTCGTCAATTGTAAAACCGCCTTTGGGGCACCCTTGGTACATGTGTATTTAACACCCTCACAGCGACATACTGTGACGATTCGTTTAGAAACAGGATCGAATGGGATATACTTTTCTGTTTTCCAACCGCGTCGAAGTATCTCCCTGGCTTTTGGATATTGCCTGAGCGAAAGGATTGTGACCTTATCAATCGGATCTAGCGTTTGGATATTATGAGAAGATGCCAGTACAGCCACTGCAAACATCCAATTAATATCAACACCTTCGGCAACATACGGGTTGCGAATGCTCAGTTTATTAGCAGTAAGTGTGCCAGTTTTGTCGGAACAAAGAATGTCGACGCCCTTTAGAATCCAAGGTTAGTCCACGATAAGCCTTATCATATGGGATGACATACTGCTAGAGACTCGATGGCTGTAAGCTTCTGCACTATGGCCTTCCTCCGAGCAAGGTAGGCTGCTCCCACTGCCATGGTTGTGGTTGTTACCACCGGCAAGCCAACAGGAACTCCGATGATCAACAAAGATAGCGTATAGTGAAGCAAGGTTTGCTGTGGCGGAGAAGCAATAGGGAGATGACGGAAAAAGCCCCCGATCCATGCTGCTAAGATCCATGCCATAACGAGGACAAGAAGAGAGGTGCCTATGTTATTCATCACCATCTCGAAGTGTCCTGCTCCAGTAGCACCTTGCACCATGCTTGCTGTGCGCCCAACAAAGGATGTCTTTGCTGTTGTCTGAACCACGGCGTAACATTTCCCGCGCTTACAGGTAGTCGTATAGAAAATGGTGTCACCCATATACCGGTCGACAGCGAGAGACTCTCCAGTAATGGCAGAATGATCACAAGCCACAATCGGATATCCTCGTCGTTTTGGACGCTCTTCGTCCTCTTTGTTAGCTTCTTCTTCGGCTTCCTCTTGCTTTTTGCCATCCGTTTCTTTTTGTTCCTCTTCGTCTTCCTCTTCAGAGGATGATTCATCAAGAAATCCTTCTTCTTGCATCCTCTTGAATTCCTCGAAGCCATTGGGGTCATTGTAATCGCAAATAATCTTCGAGTCAGCCGGGACCACATTGCCCTCGCCAACTACTACCTGTTTGCATATGTTCAGTCATCTATAGTCAGATTTAGGGGTCGTTAGAACATACCACGTCACCAGGTACGAGCTCGCGAGCCAGGACCTCTTGCTCTCGCCCATCCCGGACAGCTGTTGTTCTCAGTGCGATGTCTCCTTTTAGGCTTGCAACGACGTCTGCAGCTTGTTTCTCTTGGTACCAACCAACGGTAGCGTTCAAACACAGGATACCAATGATAACACCAAAATCGATCCAGTCATCCAAGCCCGCAGCGAGGAGGACAGCCAGTTCCATGACTAAGTCAAGATTAGCTAGTTGCACCGAAGAGATATGCCAGGCGCATTACCATATAGAATTGGTCCCCTGAAATATGACATGAATTTAGCGATAGGGTTCTCCTTCTCCGACACCAACTCATTCCATCCGGAGCGGTGACGCCGGTTGAGGACTTCTTCACTCGAAAGGCCTTGTTTGATGTCCGTGAGGAGCCAGTCGTCTGGGAATTTCCGAGCATCCGCCTGAGTCCTCACCCTGACTCTCCTTTTCCTCCATGGAGCATACCAGACCCTTCTTAATTCAGTTCCCTCCTCTTCTTCTGCTTCTTCCGCACCAGGCTCCCGGTACGTAGAGACGTACTTGACCAGTCGGCCATATTCGTCCAGATTCTCGTCGGGGACTGTAGCCATAGAAGCACGAGAAATACGCCTCTTCTCTCTGGATGGCGCACGGCGTTCCACGTCGCCTCCAGCGCTGGAGTCTTGGGCCATGATTGATAGTTTTCCCAAGGTGCACAGAAGATGTAGCAATTCCTCTCCTCGTTTCCCTTATCACTTCCTCCTTGGTCTTGGTCACGAACGCGATTGAAAGAGGGACGGCGGGAGGATGGAACGAGCAGGATGAAGGTGCTACCCCCCATGTCATGTAAAGACCTCACCCCTCCCCATCTCTCTGTATACTCGGATACGCATCCTCGTTCCCATGGTGGAATGCTTCCTTGTTCAATCATGCTGACGTAGGAGAGCAGGGGCCTCTCGCAGTGCATGGCGCGAATATTCAGCCATAGAATAGTTCAAATCGAGGGAAGAAGTCGAATCTTCCCGCATATGGACTGATCGGGAGTGTGCGATCTCCCTCGACCGACTAGGCATTGGGTTTAGCGCAGGACCTGTCATTGACCCTGTCCTTACTTTCTCCTATGTTTCTTGACGTGTCTTGACGTGTGAGGAGTGGTTTTCCCTCACCTGGCCAGGGACGTATGACTCGCGATTCGCCTAGGCCCTTGAATTGACTCCGAACAATAGACCCTGGCGTGAAGGCGGCGCTGCATTTCGATACTGGGAGAATGGAAAACAAAACCAAGGTCTACCATGTGGAGAGCTCCCCGCGATGTTGGTTGGATGGCCAATGCCTCGTGGGACAGACGATGAGCTTGTCGCCCGTTCAAAGTATAAATTCTTCAAATCCGGGGTTCGTTGTTCTTGTGGTTGACCTGTTCATCCACGGGTTCCGATGGTGCTTTGGCTCCCGAGTGATCCGATAGCTCCAACGGGCGGCCCTCTGGGTACATAGGGACGACAACCATCCATGGCACGGATCTTGACGCTAACCCTGCTATTCGGATTGCCCATGGTGATTTGCCTACTGTACTGCGAAACTGCCATCTGCCAACAATGGCTTAATGCCTTTTCCAACCAATTTTTTATCCCGCCATAACCTCATGATGGTGGCTCGTAATGGGAGATGTGGTGTGAAGACTGGACTGAGCGTTGTCTGAAAATCGACTTTGCTTGTATCGTTTGATATTTCATGTTGATCTCCTTTCGAACGGGCTGGTAACTCTATGGACACAAACAGATTCCGAAATCGTTGGCTGGTCGCAACCCATGGGATATTGTTTGCAAGGGGAAGAGGTGTGAGATCGAAGCAACTGTGTTTTTTTCTCCAAAGATAGCACCGTATTAGGTATTTTACGTTACTTCGGGAAGTTTCCTAAATGTCTCGCTCACAGGTCCGTGGTCCAACACAGACAGTTATGTGCCTCAGAGCTCACACGGTACAATAAAACCTGGCTCTTCTCATCAGCCGATCCGAGACAGTAGCCTTACCATTAGTCAATTGATTCACCTCTCCATATGAGTCCGTTCTTTTAGGCGACAGCCGCTCGTTCAGGAATTTATCCCGAGACCTGAACCTTGGTCAAAGGAGGAGAAGTCGTATACAGCAATTAGACCTGTCCATGGAGCTCTGTTGTCTCTGCGTGGTCTTGACAAGACGATCATGTTAGGTATACTGAGAAGCTCGGTCGCTTCATATGCCCTAGTTAGGTACTGCGACGAGCCCGAGATTGTTCCGAGACATTCAACTCCACGTCAGCAGGAAGGATATGATAATCAAGGGTGAAATTACTTTTGTTGTTCCTATATTTTATTGTTTCTATTGATATTGCGAAGGGTTGAAACCGGAGAGTAACTAGTGGGAGGAAAATGTTGTGTTGTGTTAGAGTGCCCGATGAGCTTGTGTTATGTTCACTAACTAGATACTCAACTACTTTAACTAGGCGCGTGCTTATTTTGCGGCTGAGGAACTCTGGGAAGGAATGGGCGGGAGATGAGTGAGATGACACAGTGCAACTGCTCACGGCGGCCTGGATCGAGCTGACCACCTTGGAGACTGTCATTAATGCTATCGAGCGTCGATATCGCTATGCTGTATATTTCATGAGCCTTATTCTTACCTACTCTACTTGCGAGGTCCCACACCTTGGTCCCATCATTATCAAGCCAGCAGAACCAGCTAACTAGCTCCTAAAGACGCGAATCCTCACAGCATGACTCTGCCGTCTCTGGACCTTAGGGTATGATGCTAGATCACTTGCTGCAATATATCATTTCTAATAACGGATTTAGCTTCTAGCCACTCTGGCAGCGGTCACCGGCTCAGCCCTGTTTCTCTGTCGGACAGCTTTGCCGTTTATCATCGTCCCGTCTATCCCTACGCTTTGGCTTCCGTTCCGCAAAGGGAAAGCTGAAGTTTTGTTTAAGGATATTATCAAGTACTCCGAAGACATCATTTTGGATCCTGAATACGGTGTCGCAATTGTCAGTTCAGACGGAAACCGGGCAAAATGGAATACTGTCATGGTACGGTGCATTTCCACGTATTCTGCCAAGGAGTAAATTTACTGATTTTACAGGGGCCTCACATCGATCCAAATCCGAAAGGAAGTCTGCACATCTATACTTATGCGTCTGAAAGGACCATTCGTAAGGTGCGCCTGATTGGACTCCCAGAAGGTGCGGACTTCCACCCTCTTGGAATCAACTACTTCCGTGGTGCTCACGGTGAACGGACAAGACTTTTCGTTGTCAACCACGAACGGACTGGCTGCAAGGTAGCTATCTTTGATATTGAGTACGATAAAGCGGAAGCCCAGTACGTTACGTCGATTTCTGATGGCGGTAATCACATCTTGTCGCCAAATGCTGTTGCTCCAATTTCATATACTTCGTTCTACGTGACGAATGACCACTACTTTGTCAAGCGGAGGAATCCACTTCTGAATATCCTGGAAACAGCATTTGCTATGCCCCTTGGGTGGGTCACTCTGGTCGATTTCTCAGGAGAGCAGCCAGCCTTCAAGACCGCCGCGACAGGAATCGCATTCGCCAATGGCATCGTCATAACACCAACTGGGAAAGAGGTTGCTGTCGCGTCCACGAGCGGTAGTTGTATATACATCTACGAGCGTAACCCTGACACCAACGAGCTCTCCGACGAACCTGAGAGGATCGAGGTAAATTTCCATCCTGATAATCTTAGTTTCAACGAGACTTTGGATGTCAAGGACCCAACCGTATTCGACGAAGATGGCAAGTTTCTCCGCGGACTTATCGCAGGAGGAGCCCCCTCTGCCAGGAAAATCTTCGCTATGGCTCGAAATCCCGAGCAATGCAGCGCTCCTTCAATTGTGGCAGAGATCCGAAGAGGAAATGAGAGGGATCCAGCTCCGTTTGCTGCAGGGCCATCAGGTACTGGAAAGAAATATCGCGCATTGACTCTATACCAAAGTAAGTACATTCAATGAGGCTGATTATTTAAAGCTGACTTAACCTACCTCTTCTCAGGCAATGGCGAGCATTTCCCTACCAGTACAACAGGAGACATGGACTCTAGAAAAGGCCGACTTCTTATATCTGGGTTGTATGCCCACGGCATCCTTGAGATATCTTGGGATCCGAATGATCCTTTTGAATAGGTGGTTAAAGGCTAGGGATTCTCGGATTCTAATGGTGTTTTCATCCAGCAAGCGCAGTGGTTTGGTTTAGTACTCGTACAGGTTGGTCTCTTGATTTATATAAAGCGAGTGCGGGAATGAGTTCTCTCCGTGAACAGTGACAATGGAGTAAATCGAACAGAAAGCCTTATGTGAAGACTGTGGTACCTGTCCTAAGTAATAATCTTATCTGGCCTTTATTGTATGTGGCATAGTAAATAGGGTATATTTGAAGGTGTATAGAGACTATCTTTTCGCAGCTTTCCCTCATATCCTCCTCAGTCAAGTAACGGTATACTACCGCCTAATCCAGGTGGATGAACAGCCGGACGATTAGCCCCAGCTGACTCGTCTCCAGCAGCTCCATTGTCATCTTCCTGGTCCCAGGGGCCTTGACCCGACCTAGTATACGTGCCATTTGAAGCCAGCCCTGGTCCCCCATCCGGCCTCACGTCGGGAAAGTCGCCGGGATATCCCTCATCACCATGGTCGCTTCCCGCTGCCATGTCGCCATCATGATCATCGTCTCTGTAGCCAATCATTGGAGGGTCTGAATGTGCTCCGCGATTCTCAATCTCGGGAGATGAGTTGAACCTGTGTATGGATCGCACCCTGTTCCTAGAGGTGGTGTAGTAATGCAGGATGATCTGCCACGAGACACGGAAATAGGGACATTATCAGCATTCTCTTCAGTAGTAAGGAGAGAGCATAAGGTATCGAAAAAGAAAAATAAACGAAATAGAGAAAAACACAACAAACCTTCATCACAAAAACAACGACTACACTTCCCACAACCATTCCAGCAGTGCCCCTCTCTTCCCGACCCCAAACGGCCAGACAGCTTCTCCTATATCCCAAATTGACCTCACACGCATCATCCCCGTATCGTTTGCCATCTTTGAACGGCCACGCTCTGTCCCGTGTGCTTCGCAATCCACAACATTGTAGCGTATCCTGGATTGTGCGGATCGCGACTGCGTTCTTATTATGGAAGTAGGACTGCCACGTCCGCTCGAGGCCACAGAGCTGGGTATCTGACGGCACGAGATATGTCGCAGAGAGTGTGATGACGATCGTAGGGAGAATTATGAGGATGGCATTTATGAGCGGAACTAAAATTATTTGACTCGTCCCTGATGCATGTAACGTATTTCTTGTTTTGGATATGGCCGAGGATCTGTTATAGAGCGAATTGATGGTCGGTATGAAGAGGGTAAGGACCGGAAGGAAAGTGCCTATTGCTGGTATCGCGGTTGGGAGTGGAAGGTATAGAGATATGGAGCGTGCCCATGCAATCCTGGTGATCAGTATAATATGGTTAGTTTCAAAGTTGCTATTTTAGGATAGGTCGTGAAGCTGGTTGCTGCCTTGATTGAATAAAGGAACATACGCTGCAAGTACAATAGAAATCGCTCCAAACTGGGATGTGAGCACGATATGTTAGTCTATATTCAAGAGATAGAATCATGTGGATGTGTAGTAGCTTGTACTGATAAATGGAGGTATTTCAGGAATGGAGGAGGAGGAAACAGTATACGGACCACTATCAGAAATACGGTTGTGACCATCGTCGAAGGCGGTCGTTCTAGACAAGAGCGAAGAGGCATGGCTAAGAGGTCAACTATTGAAGCAGGGAGGGATCGATACCGAGGAGCTGATTAACGTAGTAAGCTATCCTGATATGACTTATTCCGTATGCGTAGAAGTAGACAACTAATGGACAAGTTTGGATAGCTCGCTGGATAACGAGAGAACAATTTAAATCAATAACACGTCTAGACTCAGCTGCCCCTCCTTTTGAAACAATTCTTACCGGGATCAATATACCCTGCACTTGTAGTACACCGTACAGTACCTACGCCACCATCTCACATTCCCCAGCCCTGCTCTCGGTTGGCACCAAACGCGGGGTTTGATAGGGACAGATTTAGCCTATGATGATATGTTGTATTCCACGACGAACCTAAATGGTTCATTGCCGCAGATATCATGTATTTGGTCCGTCTTGGGCCAGAGAATAAGATACTAGTGGCTTGGGTCTATGTAGTGATGGACACTTTTGCGCTATGTATTTGTCTTGTATTGGGTGCGCTTACTTTTTGTCTAATTCTAATGCTTGACAGAATATGTTCAAGTTGGTTTTCGTGATCTGTTTAGACCTTACTCATGTCACCGAAACAACACCATGTACTGTGCAGCAGCATAAACTTCGCGTTTACCTTCCTCCCTTGCCAGAAGGAATATTGATGAAGACAGCAGGCTTGCCAGGACTGTAAGGCTTGTCAAGTCTGTAGTAGCCCTTGCGCTCGAACTGAATAATGTCGCCTTCTTTGAGCTCGGCAACATTGCAGTCAGCTACAGCATCCTCTTTGGTCTCGAGGTTCTTGCTGATGAAATCCATCATATCGTCCTCCTCCTGCAGGGCATCCTTGGTAAGAATATGGTCGAAGTAGAGAAGCTCCGCAGGGACTAGATCCTGACCCTCGGTAGCGAGCCAAGTGACCTTCTTCTCGGTCTTCTTCACATCTCCCTCGAGATGCAGGTCAAGTACAAGTTCGGTAACCGTATCACCCGACTTCTTAATCTCGCGGACAATCGCATTACCCCAGTTCATCAAAGTGATCTCTTCATCTTGCTTGAAGGTCTTGGCGTCCTCTTGTTCAAGAACAATGGAGCCGCTGTAGGCAACCTTCTTCAATCCGACGGAAGGGTTCTTGCCATGCTTCGGCTTGTCTTCCGTGTAAGGTGCAGGGGCACCCCTCACTGTAGCCTTGACGATGTCCTTGTTCGAGATAGCAGTATGACGGGGAGCAACTGGATCAATGTGCTTCTTGTTTGTGGCCCTACAACAGCATTAGTATTAAAGATCTTTCTCAGAGAGAAAACTCGACATACCAGAGCAGACCCCACTCAAAGTTAACAATGTTCTTGCTTGGACCCTGCTTGAGAATGAACTCTCTCAGCGCCGGCACGGTCATACCGCGGCGTCTGATACCGCGGATCGTTGGCATGTTAGGCGCATCCCATCCCCAAACAATACCCTGATCGACCAGCTTGGTGAGCTTTCTCTTGGAGAGGACGGTCCGGATGAAGTTCATGCGCGCAAAATCCCAAACCTGGACGTTACGAAGCTTAAGAGTATCGAGCATCCATTGGTACTGGGGGTTACGGTCACGGTACTCGATAGTCCTGAGAGCATGAGTGACGCCTTCCATAGCGTCGACAATGGGGCAGCAGAAGTCATAAGTAGGGTAGATCTTCCACTTTGTTCCCGTACGGTGGTGTGGCGATGGATTGCAGCGATAGATGACAGGATCACGCATAGCCTTGTTCGGGTTGTCCACCGAGATCTTAGCTCGAATGCACCATCTAAGGCCCTCTTCGGTGCCCTTCTTCATCTCCTCGAAGCGGGCAAGGTTCTCTTCCACGGACGCATCACGGTTCTTGCTGGGAATACCTTCCATTCTCTGGTGCGCCATAGTTTCCTTGTCTGTATCATCGGCGTACGCATTGCCATCCTTGATGATTTGGATACAGTACTGGTACATTTCGTCGAAGTAGTCACTACTGAAGGTGACCTTGTCAGGCTTGATGCCCATAAGAGCAAGGTCTTCAATGATGGCATCCTGGTACTCCTGCTTCTCATTTGACGGATTCGTGTCATCGAAACGGACGAGAAGGGTACCATTGTACTTCTCGTGCGCGAAATAGTCGTTCAGGAGAGCAGCCTTGGCGTGACCGATGTGCAGATAACCACTATTGAAGTTAATTTAAACACAACATCATGGCATTGGGAAGAATCAAACTCACGAGGGCTCAGGAGGGAATCTTGTCACAACTCCCTTCTCGGTGTTCTTCAGCGAGATATCATAGCTAGCTCCCTCCTTGGACTTGGCAGCCTTCCTCTCCCTGGCTGAAGCGCTCAAGGCCTCATAAGCAGCAGAGGTCCATGGGCAAAGCTCCTCGATAAAGCGGAACCAACGGGAGAGATTAACGAAGGACCCCTTCTTTACAGCAGCCACACCAACGCGGTTACCACGAAGAGCACCCCAGATAGCGACATCAGGTGCAGACAGGGAATAGCCGACAATGAAGGAGCGCAGGATCAAGTGCTTGTCTAGGCGCTGCAAGTGAGGCTCAAGAGCCTTAAAGTCGAGAGTGGCCAGGTTCTCTACCTCAGAAAGCCAGGTATCCTCCTAAGAGTGCTGTCAGAAATCGCAATGCATGTCTCTCAGCGGGGCTATCCATACCAGCTTCTCATCCTTGCCCTTCAGGAAGGGATAGGTAGCGCGCAGCTCTTTAATTGCGTTCTCCGTACCATACACTGGATTTCCACTGGGTCCGTTGAACTTGACCACAGCCTTGTCGCCATCGGGCAAAACCGCATTATCCTCGTAGGTGACAGTGATCAAAGGGCTGGGGCGTGCTTCGTTGACAGAGGTTGCGATGAGCAGAACAGGAAGCAGAGCAGCTCCATTGGCGCGGGTAGCCAACACAATCTCGGAGCCCGACATTTTGATAGCAGTGAAGACGAAATGAATGCAAATTTATCCACTTCGACTTCCCTGGTGCTGACCAGAAGCAAGACTAAATGACTGCTCTGGCGGGGCAACTTTTTGTACTCCAGAGACGGCCCCTCCGGCGGTCTTGCTGACTCAACCACTCTCCGCCGATGTATGCTCGCCCGGCGCTACGTTCTTCCGTCGTCGCCGAAAGCTTCGGGCTTTCTCAAGAAAACAGTCGACGGCTTCAGCATCACACGCTCCCTTTTCGCCAACGCCATGGCTTCCACCGCTTCATACTTGCCCGCGGTGGCAAGAGGCCTCATATCATCATGTCGGTCACCACTTCGGCAGGCAGCTCCAATGGCGCCGTTTCTGCTCCCTTTCCAGCAGCAGATTCGAGGAGCGAAAAGCAATCCGCAGGCCAAGAACAAGAAGACCAAGACCAAGAAGAAGGAGAAGGGTGCAAGAGAGTTCAAGCAGAAGGACTTGAAGGACATGGAGCAGTACAGTCTCTGTGATGCCATGAGGTGCGTATTTACGGCCATTGTTGCTCCGGGACAGCTATTAATTTGAATCCCGATGTAGGTATATCCGCGCATTCGAGGTCGGCCGTGATCGTTCTATATCGAAGTACGAGATCCACATCCGTTTGAAGACAAAGAAGGACGGCCCTGTCATTCGAAATATGCTTCGATTCCCCCATGCAGTTCAGTCCGAGTCACGTATATGCGTCATCTGCCCGCCGGGAACAAGACATGAGAAGGAAGCCCGTGAGGCCGGAGCAGTGCTCGTTGGAGAACAAGAAGTCTTCGATGCTGTCAAGAGTGGCAAGATCGAGTTCGACCGATGTATCTGCCATACTGACAGTCTGGATGCAATGAATAAAGCTGGACTGGGGCGAGTTCTGGGTCCCCGGGGTCTGATGCCCAGTGTCAAGACGGGTACCGTGGTCGACGATGTCGGTTCCCGAGTGCAGATGTTGCGTGGAGGCACCGTGTACAGAGAGAGAGATGGTGTCATCAGATTGCCTATTGGGCAATTGGGCTTCTCCCCGAGCGAGTTGCGAGACAACCTTCGTACGACGGTCGACCAGATCAAGAAGGACGCCGCAGGACTCAGCGACCGGATCACGAAGGAAATTTACGAAGTGGTAAGTCTTACGCTCGTCTCCCGTCAACTGTTCAAAACTCTAACCAATTGCAGGTGTTGAGCTCCACCAACGGCCCTGGCCTCAGCTTGAATGGCGAGTTCAAGTCTGACAGTTCACCGGAGCCAGCTGCCTTGAGCGGATTGTAATATACTGTTCAGTTCCATACATTGTGTTATTATCTAGATATAGCAAGGCGTACTCTGGTATCATGTGAAATACTCGTTCTTGAAACTCCGGACTCCGTCGCTATGCCATGAAAAACGTTACGATGTAGCAATATGCTTCAGACTCTGAGTTGCTTCAGCGCAGATAGCGCACCCGCCTCTTCACCGATCAGGTCGTACAGACGCATAATCTTTAGAACCCTCGTATCTTTCTTTTCTCTAGCCTGTTTAGCCTGTTCCAAAGCGGCATTGAGATCCAAGAGCAGAGTTGCTTTGGTTTTGAGGATCCTCGATTGTTGGTTGACAAGGAAGGGGTGACTGTCTCCTATCCTCTCCGAAAGGATCGTGATGTAAACGAATTTCTGGATATTCTGCTCCAGTCTCTTCAGGGGCACAACAGTTGTAGTTCCGGTCTCATCTCCGAGTTCGTCATCATCATCTTCATCATCGTCATCGTCCTCGCCATCGTCACTCTCTTCTGTGTCGGTATCGAGGATATCTGAATCGGTATCTAGCTCGTCAGGAGAACCCAGACCAGGCTTCTCTGGCTCTGCAATCATTAACCGTTGTTCTAGCTCCTCAATGCGCTCGGCAACTTCGAGCAGCGCCTTTCCCACGTTGGTCTGGTTCCGCAGACGTTTCTTCTCAGCCAGGAGGCTCTCTAGGTCTAGCCGTCTAGAATCCACGCGGTCCCTGATCGTACCGACATCTCTCTGAAAAGCCAACAGGCCCACGCGGACTTCTTCGATCTTTTCCTCTCCGCCATGTAGTGCGCTGCCGAGGGACAGGAAGTCCTGGTAGTTCTCATTGACCAAGTCGAGGAGCTCCTTATTCAAGGACTGGCTCAATTGACGCAGCTCGAGACGCAGATCTTCGAGCGTCTGATGGCGGTTCGTCAGGGACGACAGGAACTCGGCCGGATCGAAGTCTGGCGCCAGGAAAGAGGCGCGCGATAGAGGCTTGGGGAAGGGAAGTCCGGACGTGGTCTCATCGAAGTCGGAACCCGAATCATCGGAGTCGCCAAACTGCGGAGGTCAGCGCACGCGCACGGAGAGGAAACAGGAAAAGGGCCTACGTAGAAGCGGTTCATGGCGGCAGGCTTTCCCTGCTGCGACAGGAGATCTGATCTCTGCTTGGAAGTAGTTGTCTGGAGAGTGGTTCGAGGAGCGGAAACGGGCTGGTCAACAGAGCATCCGACTCGTGAATTCTCCCACCGCTAAGCGCTTGCCAACACACACATCTGCGACTTTCGTCTTTCGCACTGCAGCCTCCATGCAGCGCGTGCCACGATGGAATAGGTCAGATCTGACCGGACACTTCCGCTGACTGGCTCTGGCTTCGTTGCATCGTGCTTCTCTACCGCCAGTTTCATCGCTCACCGGCGGGGTTGTTTCGTCCCTCGGATGCCGCTGGTTCTCCCTCCGCATCTGCGCTGGCTTGCTTGCAATCCCGACAAGCACAGCGCTTATACGGTCCTGCGACTGCGCTCCTGCAATCCTCCCGCAGCCGCGGATGTTTCGATGAGATGGATGCCAGGTCAGACAGGTCCTTGACCCACCACGAGGGATATCGACTGTCTTCCTCTCTTCCCCAGCAGAGCTGGGCGCGGCCCTCTGCCTCGTACCCCTCCCCCGCCGTTGCGGCGCCCGTCTCTCCCCCAGCTCGCCAGCACAACACTCTGGCCCTCGATGAATCGATTCTGGCCCATCGTACCACTGCTCTCCGCCAACTGAATGGCACTCCAAAGGCTCTTGCGCGAAAACATCGGCAGAATCGATCCATTGGCAGTCGGTCGACGTTGGCGTCCCAACCCGTCCTGGTCCGCTCCTACTCGGGCGAGGCCGATGATAAAACACGGCCCTCATCCTCAGCCATGGCTTCAGGGTCATTCTCCTTCGCAAGCGGTTCCAGGGGTCATCAGACTCCGCCAGAGCTGCCTTCGGTCCAGGACTTCAGTATTGAAGGCATCCTCAATGCCATTGAGCCTGATATCCGGAGCACACTCGATTCCATAGCTGAGATCTGTGGACGGAGCAAGCTGAGTCTGGCAAATGAATATGGAAGTCATATTGCTCCTTTGGGCGAGATCCGTGCTCCTCCGGGAGGGCTGGTGACCGTGGAGGAGGCGAGCTCCAGCAGTGAAAGACTGGCCGATGACAATGTGGTCATTGTGGACGACGACACTAGCTTCATGGACGGACGAAATAACTACTCACACCCCGCCTACGGCTTCCTGGAGAATCTCCGAAATACAGCACATGCCATGGGATATCAAGCCAATATGCCTCCTTCCGTGGGAGACGGAGCCTCTATACAAGCTCAGCCAGATACGCCCAGGTCCACAGCCATCACAGATCCGGTATTGGATATGGATGCTCAAGCCCAGCCAGTACAGGTTACACATGATTTATCTCCTCATTCAAGAGCTAGTAGCCGAGCTCTTCTCCGGAACCGCAGAGACGCGGCGCAGAGTCAACTGGGGGACATTTTGACACCGGCGGTCGTGTCTGAAGTACATCTTGATGCCCGTGCTGACCAGCCGACCTGGCCCTTAACTCCTCCTGCGACTCCTGGTGCTCCTCATTACGATGGTGTTGATGGTGATGGCTTGTTGCCTGAACACGACTACCCGCAAGATGCTATGGATAAATGGTCCCTCCTTGCAGACCTGCAAGGATTGCTCTCCTGGTTGAAGAGCTATGCACAAAGAAAGCCGTCCAGTGCTGCCGAGGTACCTTTGCACTCCGCAGAGACCAGTCTGCGAGCCATGCTCGAACGTCATAACTTGCACTCTCTCCATGACGATGGCCAGCACATTACAACACATTCCCGCTGAAAAGCGCGCTGAAGGCACTTAATGTAGAAACAGTTGTGTTTTACGTTACAGCAGCCTTTCTGCACTGGTCTCTAGCTGGCCTTTTTATCCTTGACCTCTCCATTGTACATAGGCCAAGTGATATGGATACGATAGCACATATGGTTGGCCATTGGCATCACCAGCCGTGTCTGATCTAACACTAATGATGGAACGAATATTTACGATTTATGCAACGATGCAACCAACATACGAAGGAAAATATCGGGACGCATTGATCCCTTGTTCACTTTCCAGCCAGATTAACTGGTTCTTATGAATTACGACCTAACGAGTCTCTATTACAATCCCCTCTAATTTATTTGGATACTTCCTATTCTAGCCTTGAACGTGGAACTCACAGAACACGACCGGATCATTGTAATTTCAAGATGACTGTCGATTTCATCCAGGAAAGTATACTATTTTTCTTTCTTAAATTCATCTCAAACAACATGAATGCAATGGAAATAACCCCTCGTAAATGCAGTCTAACAAGAATGATAATGCAACTATATATCCAAGAACTGAACGACGTAAGACAGTGGTATCAGAAAACACCTTTTTTTGTAATCACAAATACGCCCACAGCACATTCAAGATGCAAACAATTATAACGGAAAACCTCGCAAATGGGGAGAAACGCAGCTCATAAGAGCCAGCATCAAGCCGTGGCTTCACTCCCCTCTATTTTCCCAAGTAACGTCTTCGCGAACCCCTCGAAGATTGGCAACGACCAGCAATCCCTATATCTTTCCACGAGAGGTCGATGATCCTCCTCCACCGCCCCATTTTGAGCCTCGCTTGCGGCTCCTCCATTGTCTTCCTCATCACTCTCGTCTCCTATATCCTGGGGGATTTTGCCCTCGACTATCTCACCGAACTTCACATCCACAGGCACCGGGCCTAGGAACGGAAGGCCCATCTCCTCCGACATGACTCGACCGCCCCCGCTCGAGAATACGTTGCTCACCTCCCCGCAGCACGGACAGGCATAGCCGGACATGTTCTCTATAACCCCCAGAATCGGAATCCGAGTCTTCACGCAGAAGTTGGCTTCCTTCCGGACATCGGATGTGGAAATGGCTTGCGGAGTCGTGACGAGGACCGCACCAGCAAGACGAGGTAGACCAGACGAAGAGGCCGATTCGACAGATGGCGTAGACATCGTCAGCAACTGCTCTGCCAGGGCGATATGCTCATCACTTGTTCCCGGCGGAGTGTCGATGAGGAGGTAATCCGTCTCGCCCCAGAAGACATCTGTGAGGAACTGACGCACCATTGCGGTCTTCTTGGGCCCACGCCAGATGACAGCATCGCCACGATCGCGGAGGAGGAAGCCAAGAGACATGCAGCGGAGGGAGCCTCGTTTCGTGGTGTCAGCGCCTGCGGTTACGGCGTCGTGGACGACGACGGGCAGCCAGCCGCCCGGCGCTTGGGTGATTTTTGCATCTTCGAGCCCGACGAGACGCGGGATTGACGGGCCTGTTAGGTCGACATCTAGGATTCCAACGGATTTTCCCTGTAAGGAGAGAGAGAGCGCGAGCTGCAGGGTCACGGAGGATTTGCCGACGCCGCCTTTGCCCGAGAGGACCTGTTAGAAAGCACAAACGTTGATTAGATGATATTTCATAGATTAACCGGTTATATTCTGGAAGTATTGAAGTAAAAATGTACGCCCAGTGGCTCTTGAGGTGACAATGAGTCGAAAGAGCTGATTACTCCATCGCATCGTTATCGATAAGTATGGAGAAAAAGAGCAGACGGGCATAGGCGGGGGAGGGGCAAAACGACTCACCAGGATGACGTTCTTGACACCTTCCAAGGGCATCTTGTATCCGTTGATTTTCTTCTTTGGAATATCTCCTCTGTTTGACTTCTAAAGGAAGGGAAATATCAGCGCAATCGGAGGCTCATTGTCGCGTGGTGAGATTCTTTTTGCTCTTAGTGGCTTCTGCGTCATTCCGCGGAGCTCTGGCTTATCAAGCAGTTTTTGCCTTCGGTTCGTGACTAACCTTAACCTTTACATCAAACAGTCCAGAATGGACATGAAGCAGCATAGCAGATCTAAACTGCTACTTCAGATACCGGTGATAGCTTCTCAGAGAACCGAGTGCCTGTCGCATAATGTCACTCAAATGCTATTTGCTCTAATACATCTCATTGAGCTAATTAGCATAAGACCTTCTAGAAACACCAAGCAACCGAGCTAATCCATCGCGCAGCATCAATTTTGTACTATTTACTTATGTATACACTTCCAGGGAGTGTTCTCTTTCCGATTAAGGAACATTTGGCAATGGCCCAATTGCATCGACATCTGCAACTTGCTTTTCTGATAGTGGATCGTCGTCGATTTCCTGGCCTTGAATAGAAGTTGCACATTCGACAAATGCTACATCATCACCAAAGCTACAACCCCTATTTTCTGGGCCTACTGCAGTGACGACGATGATACTAATAGCAACAGCTGCAGTCGCGAGGGCCATTGCTGGACCATAGGCGGGAACATCAGAACCATCCGGTTTGGTAGTACGGTGCCTCTCAGCAATGCTCCGAATTATACGCGCGGCAGGAGAAGCGATAACAGCACCAAGCTGGCTAGTAATTCCCACAAAAGTCGATCGGAGCCCAGGGCGAGAGAGTTCGCTGAGATGTATTGGGATTACTCCCCATGCGCCCTGCAAAAAGAACTGCATGAGGCATCCAGATATGGACAACCCGATCCTCTCATCTGGAAGGATCCAGGCGGGGATAAGAATGCTACCCATAAATACCATTAATATGATGGCGCGACGTCTTCCAAGCCACTGCGAGAGATACCCAGTGGCGCCTCCGCCCAGACAACCGCCAACTCTGGTGATGATGCTAGTGTGACTTGCATCGGCTTCGTCCAGACCTTTTCTGGTCATCACAAATGCCTTATAACTGTCGTGTGAGAAATTGTGACAGTAGTTGAACAATGCCATGAGGACCGTGCAATAGAGAAAGAGCCTCCATTCTCTGATGAACGCATCCTTGGCTATCCCAAGTATCCTCCTTGAGTGATAAGGATAAGTCTCCTGGTTGTCATCGCCCTTGGGTTTGACATAAAGACTCGACTCTGGTGCGATCATCTGCAAAGCCGCAACTCCGATGGAGAAACCAGCACCGATCCAGACCATAGTCTCCCAAGGTCCAGTGTCTTCTCCAACGATAAGGTTGATACAGGCCGCAACTACGAAGCCAGTCGAGAACCCCTGCTGAACTATACCAGACATCAGTCCGCGGACAACAAGCGGACAGTTCTCCAACGCCATAGATATGGCATTTCCATATACCCCACCAATAAAAATACCGAATAGGAAGCGGACGATGATCAATTGTGTGAACGACGTGCTAATGAGCGTCCCAATCTCTAGGACACCCAAAACGAACAAGTTGATAGCAATTGGCCACTTCCGACCGAGTTTGTCGCCAATAAGCCCGAACACGATAGCTCCCACGGGTCGTAGGAGCAAGGTAAGATCGACACTATCAGATATGGTATCCTCAGTTTCGCCAAAGTGTTTTGCGAGCTTTGTGGTTTGTATAACCACGCCGTGTAAGTCGAAAGAACTAATGATCCATGCAGACAAACTGATGATGAAAATGGCCCAGTCTCTGCAGGATAACTGGCAGAGGAGTGCTCTAGGAAATCTCAGCTTCTCTGGGCTTCTCCATTCAGTCGTGGCACGTCCATTCTCTGTTACAACGAGGCGCTGTTTCCAGATAAATAAATCGCCGAAAGACTGCGTCGCGGTAGCCCAGGTGCCCTTCACGACGGGTACCTCAGCCCCATCGACGTGGGCAGTCATCAAGATCGAATAGTGAGATGGGCTAACAACTTCGAAGCATAAGAGGCACAAGAGATCGGAATAGGTAGTCAGAAGGGCTGGGCGACTGACGTTGAGAGATATAAACGAGTAATCAACAGTAAGAACTTAGTACAAAGATCCGATTGCGCATATAACATAATATCGATAAACGAATGGGTTAAGCATGTGGTGAACTCTGTCAAATTCAGAGATTGAACGAAGCAGTAATTGTGATGCTACTCATCTGTATATAGGCGCTGAGTCCAGCTCCTATGCTGCCTAGGAAGGTGCGTCTTACGTTTGTCTGGGAAACTTCAACAATCCATGGGAACATTCCGCAGCCACCAGGATATCCGTGGGTTTGATTAACTGGAGCGAAGCATAGAACAGAGCTATTAGGTATTCTGAACCAATACACGGAATGATGCCTATTAAAGCAGAGCTTTGTGGCCTTGTTTAATTTGAACCTAAAGGTAGTTTGCTCATATACCTCGGAGAGCGAATTACATACACCGTGCAGTCTGTGTCTTGACATGTATCAGTCTAAGTCCATTTCTGCACAACCACACCACCCCGCTTGAAGTCGGGGAGATCGCCTAGAACAGCACTCTTGTCGCTAAGTTCTTTACTCGGGAAAGTAGTCATTAACACCCACGAACGGGATTGACTGGAGGGGCTTGCTGCGGAAACGAAAGAGTAGACATCGCCGATGGTGTGCGTGGTATTGAATCGAGAAGTCAAGCGTGTGCCATCGCCTAGACGAATCTGCAATGTAACAACCGGTTGTGACTCGTCCACGTTGGGTTTCACCGGCTCCGGGGCTGGCGCGGAGGCAGAAGTAGCAGGGTCCTGTTTTCTCACACCGGGTGTAGGACTACCCAACCTCTGGCCAGTACCGGAGAATGGCTTATACTTCGGTTTCGGCTTCACGTAGGCCTCCTCATGTTGCTTGATTTCGACATCCACTTCCTGGCCCGGTAGAACATTCATGATAGAGAGGGGAGCGCGGCCTTGACGAATTCCATCAAGGATCTCAGCATTGCGGGGATCGTCAGATCTGTACAAATCGCCGTCATCCACAGAGAAACCGTCTCTCCAGAAATGAAGTGTCCTGTGAACTCGGGGTGGGCGTTGGGGAATTCCTGCGTTGGAATCTTCCACTACCCGGCTGGGGGCTTCATCGCCGCCAAGGGTGCGCGCCGTTCCTGAGAAGAAGCTTTTCTTCTCTTTGGGCTCATCGGACGGTGGTTGTGCCCTTCACAAGTCAACGACAAAGCAGATCTAACGTCAGACTACTGGTATACTTACTTCCTAGCCTTCTCGAGGATCTTCCGTTTTATGTCATCGGGATTCTGCACTGCCAACCCAGATTTCTCACCACCCGCGAAGAAGTCCTGGTTCTCCGTCTCATCATCTTCTGAGGAATCACCACCGGCGCCTGACTGAAGATCTCCCAGAGTAGCGAACTTCTTCTTTGGCGCTTTCCGCGATGTCGAGGTGGATTGCTGTGGGGTAGAAGAGGACGATGCCGGACTGCCACCTAGCGTGCGGCCGCGGGCTCGATCTGTAGAATCATCTTCAGAGCCAAGACGTCTTCCACCTCCCGTGTTCATGCCCTGCAGAGCTTCGTCTTGCTCTGCAAAGAACTCCGTCACCGCGGCCTCGATGTCCCACTCGTTCGCGTCGAGGAAATGACGCGCCTGTCACGGATGAGGCTAGTCAGTATGATGCGATTTGTAAACAGAGAGGATTTCAAGTGGCACGAGTCTGGCTTTACCTCTGAGGGGCCCGTGCCTGTCATAGCACAGAATTGAGATACAATCTCATCATGGTCGGCGGGGTTCGACGCCATGGCGGCAACAAAGCGAACGGCTGGGGAATGAACGTAGACTGGATAGAGCTCTAAATATTGACAGAGAGGACGAGTAGTGATCACGGCAGGGACAAGAGGAGTGAGAAGAAGGGCAAGTCTGTTTTGTCTTGTCTGGACAGTCAAAGGTGAGCCCAGAGCTCTCTGTCTGGAGCTTTCAGAACAACATCGAAGGCAGTCCAGGTACGTCACGGTTGCCTGATTGGTCATCCGGTCCGGAGATAATCCGGCGCAGTTAATAGTTCTGGCTTTGACTATTTATCGTGAGTTGGCTGGAGAATAGGTTTATTTCTACAAGAATGACTTTGGATGTGCAATTATCATGATTACCATGAAGGAAAATCTGCAATATAGGATTAGTTGGAGTGCTGTAGGTAAACTATTCCATTTGCTCATTGCTAGAGAATCCAATTTTGTTTAACAAAAGGGAAAACTGTAGAGAATATGGGCTATATATCACAAACACAATTTGCCATAGTCTATACAAATGACAACAGTGTTTTAGATGAACCACACTGGATCCTTGTCTTGTTTAACCCGGGACTGATGGTTAATCAACAAGTAGTTAACTAGTTAGTTCAACCGGGAGAGACAAGCGGATTATATAAGCCGCAAGCAACCAACGCGGAGCTGAGGAAAGGAAGCGAGCACCTTGACTGGGTTCCTGATACTGCAGACTTCCCCAGATTCACCCCAATAATCAATCTGCTCGATAGTCTGGCCAATTCTGCTGCATCTTCTCAGAAGCCGATGCCACAACTGCTCTAGCCTTCTCATCTTCCACCGCTCGTTGCTGCACAACATCCACTAGATCCACCTGTGACCTCAACAACATCTCCCCGCAATATGGCTTCTGACGACAACGGCAGCTCGCGCGTCGAGCTCTACGAATCTGGCCTGACTGTTCCATCTGATTCCGAAAACTACTCTGCAAACCACGAAATGTCATCATCTCCTCCTTCAACGTCGAGCTCGCCTCTGATCTTGTACAAGCCTCCTACCCTCTGGAGCATCCTGCGCGGAGCGGCCATCAACCTCGTTCTGCCCTTCGTCAACGGACTGATGCTGGGATTCGGAGAACTGCTTGCACATGAAGCTGCTTTCCGTCTTGGTTGGTCGGGTACTAAGGTACGTCTCTATCCAATCCATCTTCCTCTTCGTCTAGGCGTCTTCTGCTTGTATCGCCGTCCTATCCAAGCCTTACTGACCTGCTTTCTCCAGATCTTCCCTTCCTACCGACGCTCAAGACCTGTTGGTCCGGGAATCGAAGCACGAGAGATTCCAACGGGCAGAAGACGCGGTAATGCAGTGAACCTTGACGATGCGATGTCTCTGGAGTAAGTCTCCTACATAGAACCAGGAGCTTGCTGAGGGAACACTCAAATACGGGATAGTATGGCTATCCATTTATCATCTTTTATTTCCGCATTATCGTTTTGTACATAGATACACAGGACATCAGTACAGGCCTCGACTGGATGGCGTCTAAGGAGTGTTTTGTTTTTTCGTGTACTACACCCTGATCCAGGACTTGTCGGATTATATGCACATCTGCACTAAACATCATGTAGCGCACAATGAGACTTGATGCAAACTTGATTTCCACTCTTGTTGCAAAGATCAGTAGCCCAGCAGTCGATTAACCATGCTTTTATTTGTTCGATGCTGCTGAAGCGCCAGCCGTCATTCCGGCCGCCCGGCAGAAAGTTCTTGGCGCAAAAAGTGTAAGTAGCGACACCGCGGAGACTCAACTATCCTTCTGGTCTTCAAACCTCTGTTGCCCGGAATTGCTCCGCCATCGTTCTTCGAAAATGCTGGGTGGAACGGGCTTGAGAGCTCCTGGCGCTGTTGCTGGCCTCGCCAGGCAACGATTGACTGCGTCTTCGTCTCACAGTCGATCGGTTCGTCTTCCATCCATCCTCCGCTTCCCAACTCCGAAGCTGACCTCCATTTGCTAGATCTCTTCTTTTGCCTGCCGGGTTCCACGAGGGTCCGCGCGCCTGGCGAAGGGCAATGGCATTCTAACATCCAGCCCATCATCAAGGGTCACGGCCTTGCCAGCGTTTCGAACGACATCCGCTCGTTTCAACTCCAGCTCGTCGGCCGCGCCGGCAGCTGCCGCCGCGACAACAGCCAATACCACCGCCGCTGATGGCACATCTGCGCTGGATTCGGTCGATGTCACTGATCCCTCTGCTATAGATATCACACAGATCCCCGAGCATGTTGGATACCTGAAGGAAATCGGGCTGGATTATGGATGGGGTCCGTCGGCTCTTATCGAATACATCCTCGAGCATATTCATATCTACACAGGCCTGCCATGGTGGGCAAGCATTGCGGCCACTGGTCTATTAGTTCGTGCGGCCCTTTTCAAGCCTACGATGTCCGCGTCAGATACCTCGGCCAAGATCTCGAACCTCAAACCGGTTTCTACGCCTCTTCGAACGAAGATGATGCAGTATGCGCGTGACGGCAACAACCCAGAGATGATGAAGGCCAGAGCAGAGCTGCAAGAGCTCCATGACTTCCATGGAGTCAAGCCATGGAAGGCTTTCGTGCCCATGCTACAGATCCCTATCGGATACGGTTGTTTCAGAGTCGTGAGAGGAATGGCCGCTCTTCCAGTCCCTGCCCTTGCTTTGGAGCAGGTTGGATGGCTGAAGGATCTGACCGTCTCTGACCCTTACTTCATCCTTCCTATGATCACGGCGGGATGCATGTATCTGACTTTCAGGGTATGTATTGATGTCCGATGTATATGTGAGAAAGATGGCGCTAATGAAGTCTGATCGCGTGCAACAGAAAGGTGGTGAGAACGGAATGAACGAATTCACCAAGACTACATTGGGAAAGGCTATGCTTTACGGTCTTCCCGCTATTACATTTACCTTCATGGCCTTCTGGCCAAGTGCTCTGCAGATCTATTTCTGCACCACCGGTGCTTTCGCTCTGTGCCAGGCATATCTCCTCAATTCCCCCAGCTTCCGTAAAACATTTGGTCTGGAGACTCCCATCCCCGCACTGCAAGCAGGCGGCGCGGCTCCCCAGGCCGGCGGAGACAACACCCCCAGCAGGGGCCTCCGTCTGATTTATGATGCCATTGAGGCGGAAAAGGCCAAGGCAGCCAAGGCTATGGAAGAGAAGCCCGCAGCGAATGTAAGCATCATCGACCGTGCCATTAACTCCGTCAAAGAAGGCTCCAGCAAGTTCAGGAGCGAGATGCAGGAGAAGATGAACGAGCTTAGCGGCCAGGGACCGGTAACGAATGCTGACGGTACGCCTGCAGCGCCGCCGAGACTAAGTCAGAAGGACATGAAGATGGCAGAGGATTATGACAAGAGACGGAGAGAGGAAGAAGAGTGGAAGCGAGAGGAGCGCAACCACGCTCGAAGAGAAGCCCACTTGCGAGCTCTGGAAGCCGAGAGAGAAAAGGCTCGACGCTCCTGGCTCAAACAGAGCCAGCAGCAATCCGCAGCCAAGGCCAAGAACAAGCAGAGATGAAAGCCATCCATCTGAGTAGATGTGCATTCTCATTCCTGACTGGAAAAGGACAAAAAGAGACTATATTTGGTTTTTCTCTTTTCTCTGCTGGAGTTTCACTGTTGATGGCATCTTTGTATTCATGGGCACTTTCTTCCATTTCCCGCATCGTTGGCAGAGATTATCCCCGCTATTATTTATCACTTGTAAAATATACTGCTATGTACCATCCTGGTCATTTCACCTTTCCTTTTTCAAAAGGAGGGATCCTGTATAAGAAAGAATAACGCATTTTCCAGGCCTATTGGGAGATAGAAAGAGAATGAAATACGTCCTACAGCCCTTATTCCTACCTATATGCTTCTCAGGAATGCCCCAATCACTGCAAAGTCGTATTCAACTACGTGACCCCAAAGTTACAATAGAAGAATCAAATCTTCAGAAGGGGAAAAAGACAGAACACCAAGGAGGGCCTCCCGCCCAGATGGCGCCAGTTCAATCGTATTGAATCCTAAAAACAACCAGACAAGAAGACCAGAAACCGAACCAAAACACCCGCAAAACCAGCCACGAAACCACATCCTCAGGGATCGAGGTGGAACACCCTCACGCCGCCATCTCCACTACTACTGCTAGTAGTGGAGGTGGAGGCAGAGGGGTCCTCCTCGTCGCCAGAAGGAGCGAAATCGTCTAGGAACCGGTCGACCACCCCCTTGACCCGGCCATACACCTCCTCGAGCGTGCCATCGGCATTCACCTAAATGAAAGCAAAGCAGATTAAATCAGTTCCAATTCACTGTTAGATTATTCAAGCAGGGGTAGGTAGGAGGGTTGGGAGGCAGGGTTGGTTGAAGTGAATAAGAATCGGAAGACGAACCATGGAGACGATGCCTTTGGCGCTGAGGAAGTGTATGGCCTGTCTGCATTCACTCGCGTGCTGGGCCAGGCGACTCAGGAAGATTAGTTCCCTTCGGCGGAGCGAATCCGGCGATTCTCCATCCATGGAGGCCCCCACGAGATCTACACTCCGGTGATGGAGTGAGTCCGGGGAGCACTCCAGGTGGATGACCTGGTCAAGGTCGAAGAACTATGAAAGGAAAAAGAAAACTAGGGTTAGAATAAGGAGGATCATATATAGATGTAAAGAGTCACGTGGGGCAGGGGTAGGGTTCAGTGAATATCAGCTTACCCTGGCGTAGTCGAAGTATTGGTCTATATCCCCGGGGAACCCGTCAAGGAGGAACGTGCAATCGCCTTCTTCCAAGCGCCAGAGGATCTCCTCCTGGAGCAGCGATATGATCAAACCGACTGGCACGGATCTTCCTTTTTGGCGAGCAGATCTGGCAACTGCAGCAGCACCGTCGGGGCCGGACCCTTCGAATTCGAGGAGCATGGCATCCAGGTCGAGGTGGATCAGATCCAGGTCTGCAGCAAGTCGAGCACAGAGTGTGCTCTTCCCTGAACCGGGGCCTCCTGGATAGTAGATTCGCCGCTTTAGTATATAGCCAATTATAGATTTATAGCAGATTATGACAATGGGAAGTATTGATGTAAGAGGTCTTACCTATGACGAGGATGAAGCGAGCATCATCCAATGTGTGACGACGCGGAGGATTAGTAACGACGATGGGGTCCTCATCTTCACTTCTGCGCACAGGAGGACTGGGAATAGTGATTCCTGCCATTGAGGCCGTAAAGAGTGACATAACTGAATAGGACTCTTTTGCTCTTCGGTGAAGAAGAGGGTCTAAACAGTGACTGTCGAGTAACTGTACGTCGGGGTAGTAACAGTTCGGAGCAGAGGTGCCTCGATGCTCTTCGTTCAGACAACGCAGCAAGTCAAGAAGTAGAAGACGGACAAAGCAGAAGCAGAATATGCAGCTATGTCAGCTAATGCTTTGGTATCTGCAGACTCGAAATGCCGTTCTTGAGGTGTTGATGATGTTTCAGGTTGAAGTAGAGAAGACACAAAGATGCAGATGCATATGCAGATCGGTCTAGAAAAAGAGAGGACAGACAAGTACAGACAAGAAGGTTTGATGCCGATAGAAAGAGTGATTCCTCTAGCCAGAAGGTTTCGTACAGAAGTGTCTTTTCAGAAGATATCAAGGTCTGACTTGAGGTGAAGCACTCAGAAGCAGAAGTTGGATACCAAAGAGATTGAACGACGGTAGAGGACAGTAGAGAAGATAGAGAAGATAGAGAAGATAAGAAGATATCCCAAGACAGGCGAGAACACCTCCTTAGAGTAGAAGTGAAAGTGTCTGCTCAAAACTTCTTCTCCGAAGATATCAAAGTCCGACTCGTCGAACTCGAATGCTCAGTTACAGATGTTGGATACCAAAGAAGAGAGAAGGATAGTGCAAAAGTAGGTAAGATAAATGAAGAAAGGCCCAGCCAGTACGAAGAGTAGCAATCCTATCCAACTCTCTGCAAGAGTGTTTCTCAGGAGGATGAGGTCTGACTCGTCTCGGGGCTCAAACAGTGGGATCGAGTGTCAAATATCTCAAAGCACAAGCAGGATACAGCAAGATAGCCACGACAGACACAGAGTCCAAGCTGGAGGAGGAATAGACATGCCTCTATCCAACGGCTTCTCTTGACCAAAGGTGTTTGTTATGAGAAGAAGACAGTTCTGCGTGTCACTGTCCAGCTGTGTGAAGTTATATGACCCGCCGAGACAACGACTAAGCAATCCCACGCAAAAGAATTGTTTTGTTTCTGCAAAATTCAATGGCCTCATGACAAGAAGCTCACTTGATAGGTGCTCCTGAGCTTTTCGTCGGGGTCAATGAAGATCGTTGCCTAGCTTGCTGGGGACGAGCTGATTGAACAGAACTGATTGCGGAGAAGCAGAGGATTAGTTGGTGACTCCTAGAACAGTCCGGCAGATTTGCCATGATGATACACAATAGAAGACAAGAGACAGTGAAATGCTTGATAGGACTGGACATATGACAAAGAACTTGTTATCATACAAGATTAACAAACAGGGGAGAAGTGCAATCCAAACAAGAGCATACATAGGTAAGCGAGCTTATGCGTATGGTACTATAATGAATGGTAAACACAAAGCTTATGTTCCAGATTCCAGGTCAATATGCTGAAAAGAACTAGGAATCAATCGAGTCTCCATATCGGAGCTGTGAAGCCCTTCCAAAGAAAGTAAATGCTTGCTAAAATGGACGACATCAACAAGACTGAGCTCTTCGTTGCTGGGATAGTAGGCATGGTAGCCTCCACGGCGGGAAAAACCATCCTCTCGAATATCACTCGAACATCTGGCAGTGCTCGAGAAGGAAGAGCATTGCAACAATGAGGGAAGACTCCGACTGATAAGTCCGAGCAGCCATAACAGGGAACGTCCCGCATGTACTGAATCCCGCATCATCATGGCTGTCTGTCCGATATGGAGATATGGGTACTGACGGCATTACAACAACAGGAGACAAGCAAAGATGACAGGCACGAGAAAGACGATGAGCGGCGTTGTCCTGAAGACGTCGCTCATAATCGGCCAATGAACGTCGAGATTATCAGTAACAGATACTGATAGCCACATCACCTAGTTCGTTAGTCAGAAGGACCTACAGCCCTATGAAGACCAGATATCGACCGAAAGCATAGTCTCGCAAAACCGATTGTGCACAGCCAACATATGATGATATAAATTCGATCATTGATATTCAACAATCTCACTCTCCCTGGATATCCCCGACTTGGATATCGTA
Organism: Paecilomyces formosus; assembly: GCA_029606185.1. Taxonomy (NCBI): domain Eukaryota; kingdom Fungi; phylum Ascomycota; class Eurotiomycetes; order Eurotiales; family Thermoascaceae; genus Paecilomyces; species Paecilomyces formosus. The sequence goes on along the minus strand of JAPVCB010000017.1, from coordinate 1,364,771 downwards.
CTTACTACTATACGCCACAAAAAAGCATTCATTGGCGGAATCCATCTTTTGGTAAGAAGCGTCGGGAATCGGCACATTGGAAATTATGTTTTAGCGGTGCCCATAGCGAGCCTCTTAGCAGGGATTTTTCAATGCATGAATATATTAATTAGTTGGTAGTAGGGAAGGTCCGAGCACGAGAAACGGTCGCTGCCAGTGAAAACAAGGCTTCTTGGCCGTTGGCCAAGCCTTGTTTTCACTGGAAGACAGAGATCCTAGTCAGGGCAGAAATCAGCCACCACCGTCTGTCATAGGCGAGCCCCTTAACGCCTCTGAAAACAAATCTCCGGGGAGGACGCCACGGGTTCCCCACGAGAAGAGAGAGTAAAAGAGAAACGACAAGACATGTTGGTAAGCAGCGATAATACGGGGTGATAAATCTGTACTTGAGCCATCCTCTAGATACCAGTCTGTGGCCAGCACTATCCCATGTACATACCATGGATATTTAATCTCCTTCGTAGCAAGCGCTGGTAGAAATGTGGCTTGCCAGACAATATACTAGTAGAATAGACGGCCATATCCGTTGCCACCCGGAATGCTTCCCCGCGAAAGTTGTGCAACAGACCAAAGAAACAAAATAGCTTAGCGTGAAGTGTCATTGTAACATTAATAACAATGCCCGATTCTAGCCTAGCCCTGATGTTATAATTGGGAAAGGAATGTGAGATACTCCGCGGATTTTATGCCAAGACAGACTGCAGCGCCTGGTCAGTTTCCCGAATAGGCAGGATCAGGATGGCGTACTGGTCCTACTGATTTCGGAACCGATTGGCCGTCACATACATGACATTCTTCGCATATATTACTGTTTGCGGCCATTACGAAGCTTCATGCTATTATTAATGGCATCTCTCACATACGTCTCAGTCAGTCTGACGATACAGAGCAGGTCTTCGAATATGGAATTCCATTGTATTGATCAGTTAGACACCCGCAATACTGCAGTCTCTATACTTGTCTGGATTGTCTCCATCTATGGTAAACTGTACAGATGAGAAGATGTATAGTGCACGTAGACACAGCATCTTCTACGAAAACATTAGGAGATGGTAAAATATTTGTGAGCCACCACTTCAACTCCTGGACACATGCGAGGGGCTGGGAAACCCGAGCAGTCAAAACAAAAAAAAGAAAAACGGAACTGGTATTTGCTGCAAACAGAGGTCAAAATAGCAAATGCTTCGGTTCTATCCGCACGATGCAATTATATGGAATAATGATCAGTTGGATCACAACAGTCGCTGACTGGCCAGCCAAAATCATAGCGTGTTCATGATCTGCAAGGTGGACACGTCGTGATCTCGACCTGGAAGCGACACTTGCTGTGTACTTGCGCAAAAGATCGAGAGTCGACGGTCCATGGTTATCGAAAAGAATGACATCAAGCCGTAGGCATCGGTAACGACGTGAGCGGCATTGGAGGCTGAGGCTTCTCGTCCTCCTCGAACATGATGTTCTCAAGCTTCTGTGTCATTCTGGCACAGAAGGGGTCGACATAGTTGGTCCACAAACTAGCACAGACGTAGACGAGCACGATCCAGCAGGGGATACTGATAGCAACAACCCACGGAGGTCGGATGTGAATCCACGGCGGTGGAATAACATTGCCGTCCGCGTCGACGCTCTCCTCCCAAGGCTGTCCAGTGATTCCGTAGAGCATCCAGACAAGCGGCACACGGAGAAGGGTGCCGTGGACGAGATACACAGCGAAACTCTGCTTTCCAAGCCAGAGCAGCAATCGACTCGACAGGAACTCTTTGGCTGACGGAGAGATGGAAATGGCGAAGATGATGCAGTCGGCGGCAATAGCAGTGTATCGCTTTCCAATATTGACATCTGGGGGGAAGATGTACTGCGAAAGCCACAGCATGAAATTCGACCAGCCCGACCACTCAGGGTGTTCTCCGGGATATCCAGCAACAAAGAGACCAAAGGCGAATACTGAAGCGGCCGCGATCCTTCGGAACCAAGTGTGAGTGTCGATGAATTCCTTCCAGTTCAGATCATAGGACAAGTCACAAAGGAGCATGCCGTAGACCGCCTGTGTCTGGAAAGTCTCTGTAGAAGAAAAAAGTCAGGCACTGAAAAGAAATAACACCACGAAAATAACAAGCCACTTACCAACATCCTTTCCTGCGTCCTGGTGGAAGTAAAGGAGCATGCCGACGTAGACCATGAAACGATAGCGGAACTTCAGATACATAGTGGCAAAAAGCAGGATATAAACCAACATGGAAGCCTTGAGGAGAGGCAGAAGGGCCCACTGGTGATCATCATAGGCCATGTATCCCGTCGTCCAGGTGCTGAGGAAGTTCTTGAACAGCCGGATCACCTCCTTGTAGAAGGAATCCTCAAGCTCAGGCGCGGCATACCGACACCACCAGCAGTCCGATCGGTTAGCCACGGTGAAGCCTCCGCACTGAGCAATCACCCACGAGATCACCATGGCGATGGTGGCAGGGAAGATCAAACGAGGTGGACGGCGGAAAGCACTCTTGGCGATGGTTGAGAAGGCGGACTGGGTGTTTCCTGCGCGCGAGAGCTTCAGTGGCTTCAACGCGCACACATAACCGGTGAGAAAGGCGAAGATGGTGACACCAATACGGCCCTGCCAGGGAATTCGAAATACAGGCCATTGTAGGACCCGCGGGGCAGCATCTTCTCTGTCGCGCGGCGCGAACAGATCATAGTCCCATGCTCGTGCCAAGTGAGTGAGCACCACCATGAACGAGGCGATACCTCGAAGACCCTACCAGACGCATGTCAGTCTTCTGGATGATAACAATAGCCCAGGAAGCATTCAGGAATCATAATAATAAGAATAATAATCAACATACATCGACCCATTTCACGGTCTTCTTGGGATCACCCTTCACTGAGGGGTCCCCGCCAGACCATGGGAGCGCAGCCGGGATGGTCTCCCGCAGTCGCTCATAGATATACGAAGGATTGTAAGACATGTTATCAAGCACTAAACTCGAGGGAACCCAATCGACATATCCAACACAGAGGCAGAAGGACTCTACCCGGAAGGCTGCTGTAGGGGAGGCGTTGTTGTAAAAGAATGACTAGTTATGAGGAAAAGACAAGCAGAGACAGATAGAGGCCGGGGAAAGCCACAGGTTTAAGCATCCACTGACTTTCTTCTAGCCGCCAGTTCAGCAAAAGGGAAGAAAAAGGGAACAAGAGCGAAGACGAGAGCAGACAAGAATATGGAGAAGGGGGCAAACCCTCCATGTCCCAGCCAAGCGGCCAGCCAAGCCAGCCAAGACAAGAAGCGATGCTATGAGCGTATCTGGAGGCTCGATTGCGCCATATCCGGAAGTACCAGGCCACTCGTTGCGGCGGAGAAGCCTCCGTCCAGCGGTCGATCACCATCCCTTCCATACAAAGGACGCGTTGGCTGTGATTCTATCGAGCACGTCATGTCGCCGCTGTCGAGCCGTCGACGGGAACAGATGTTGTTGTGCGTTCCTGTTCCTGGATCGTGTGTAGAAAACGGCAAGTCACTAGATAGCCAGATAGTACACACACGGGATGGGAACAACCCCTCAACACACAAACAAGCACGAGGCGTCCCTCGATGGGCTTAGTCGGAATTCCCCGTTGAGACTTGAGAGATCAGTCTCCATACAGGGAATGGGAGAGCCATTGGGGAACCTTTGCGGTGAGACAGCGTAACGCCTCAGCTCTTGGCAGCGCATCGTCAAAGAGCCGATGGCTCTGGGCAAGTTCCACCGGTTCAGGACGGTCGGGTTGCATTCATTGTTCGGGCTAATCATAAGAATGATATGAACTGAACTGGCTGCTGGATCTGAAAGTCTGAAAACCGCCGAGCCTTGGGAGCTCGTGGACGCAGCACCCGGAAGTGGCCCCGAGCTAGTAAAAAGACGCCCGACCGTCCACTACGCCCTTGGCAGGCGTCTCTTCTGACTTGTTCGCCGTTCTCAGCGCATCCTGATTCCTCCCAGGGCCGTTTGCCCCTTGGATCTGCCGCTAAGCGTCTGTCTTGCGGGGCAGGGGTTTCCGCTTGGGGCCGTGGATTGCGCACGCTGATTAAGTTAGAGTGCGCCAACTAGGCTGTTCTTCAGCTATAACTAGAACACTTTCAAGTAGGAGATAGGTCGATCGTTGACAGCCAAGGCCCAGCCCTGCCTCGGTTCGGATCGGGAACAGTCCCAAGATACGGAGTGCACCGTGCACAAGAATAACCGCATTATTATGCTTCCATATTTCCTTCCATCGGCATGTGCTTTCATTTTTGCAAGCAGCCATCAACAATGACAATAGAGGGAATCAGAAAAAGGAATTCAATAATAACGCTGAAACAACTGCAATAAGGTCTGGCTGACTCAGAACAGGGGATCATCAGCTGTTTGTTGTCGTAAGAATGTAAAACGCGTCACATCTGTCCACCGTCTCCGTACACAAAGAGCATATGCGACAACAGCAAGAATATTTGGAGGCTATCTGTGGTACATCTGACTGTGGCCATAGCTGATGCACCCGGTGATTGATTCTTCTGTTTCCTTGCAGCGTATGCAATGAGGGGGAGAGAGGGAAAGGCGGCAAGAGGCCATTCCTATCCCACATCACGCCATAAGGACGACGCGTCCCATGGCAAACTCTCAGGAATCAGCATGCTCCTTGGAATGGATGATAGGATATGACAGATCTCTCAGCTGGTAATTAAATATTTCATCAACCCACCAGGAGATCAACCTGGAATTAGTTGCAATGAAAAATAAAAAGATAAACGACAGACTTAGATCAAGCAACCTTCCTTAAGATGATTAGTCATGTAGACTATGTCTGTCATAACCAGATTAGATGGTTAAATAAATTCCCAGCTTTGGCCAGGCCATTGTGGGCGGAGCATAGGGCTTCTTCTGGATGCGTACTATTCTTGACAGATTGATCATTGTCCAATCCCAAGGCCAGAGCACCTCCAGGGCGAGATTCGCCATCTGGACTCTGCTGCCACCCCGGAAAGTAACCGAACCCCAGGGGCAACCCTGGAGTACCACTGCATATGGCAGTTCGCACGCTAAGGATGGAGTTCTGTCATTGTCTTCAAGCCGGTCTGGGGGAACCCCACTAGATAATATTAGATTTATATTAGCTAGTGCATGGTATGCCTTACAATTCAGCAGGCTAGTGGATAGCGCGTAGCAGCTGTACCTCGTAAATGGATACCCGATTCGTCATCAGGGGCTTTTAACTAGTGAATTAACTGTTTGTCTAACTAACTGCGTTAGCTGTCCATGTTCGTTATCTCATCTTGCTGGCTTCATTCTCAAAAACAGCCAAGCGCTAGCCCGTTTCAGAACGCCTATGACGCCGCATATATCCTTCATAAGCTCATACTTATCAAACTGTCTTGGAGCTTGCGTCAGTTGACAGCAGATCTGGTTTGGTCTATACCGAAAAAGAAACCGGAAGACAACCTTAAAAGAACTTGACATCAGAAGAGGTATTTGAAACTCTAGACCTTAAACTCGAATGGAATGACGCCAACCCTGGCCAAGAGTTTGAGAACCTAGTTAGGATAGCAGAAATGTGAGCGTCCTCCTGAACGCAACTCTGAATGGCATAGAGCGCCAAGGGATTATCTCTATGTAGTATCTTGGCTGGAGTGAACGTGGGTGCAAATCTTGCCGCTCACGCACTCAAGCTCTCTCTTCCATATCGCCAAGTATTACAGCGAGACGATTGACGTTGCTGTCTTATGCATAATAATATTACCCGTAAACGGACACGATGACCTAGCAAGATAAATGAAATCTCTCTACTCCCGTCTCAGTTGATCGAGCTCGATTAGTAGGTATATACAAGCACGTGTAGCACATAACAATATGAGACAAGTATCAGTGAAAGAGAGGGGAGAAAAAAAAAAGATTTACTTGCTACAAAAGTAGACCTTGGTTGTTTCAGCAACCTAATTAGATCCTATAATGGTTAACTACTTCGTGCTCTATCCCCGGCAATGTCGTGACTTAATTACGAGACATTGGTTTCAACTTTTAACTACAAGTGTACCCAAACCACATCATCTGTCAGATCGAGCCAAAACTGGTATCATCCGCATCAAGGAGAGATAAATGATGTCTGGCCATCTCCAGACCGGTGGCTGTGGTGGCAATGGATTTCCCCTCCATAGTTAACGATTAGGGAATATATGAGAGTCTCTTACGAAATGTAGTTCGAGTAGAACACACAGTATTAGAAGTAGGACGCTGCAACGAATGTAGACTCATATTGCCGCAGATGAATGGTTTCATTAACCCTATTCCGAATAGCCAACATTATATCTAGCCTGGCAAGACTGGAAAACCCCCCAACCGAAACCTGTCACAAGAAGATGCTCCGTGATAATATACATGGTATCATAGAAAAATAATGGACAACGTTATGGACACACTTGCGCCCTTTCCAGACCATCCCAGAATGCAAATTTTGTGGGTGCAAACACTCGATTATGCTTTGTGTCAGAATGAGACGCGAAGGCTTATCGAAACAGCCTTCTTCCACCAGAACCGACACTCCACGTGAAGGCACCACTGACGCCCAGATTCTGCAGACTCAACCCCGACATTCCTACTCCGCCTCCTTCACAGTCACGCTTGTACCGCCGGAGTGCCTCCCGGAGGTGCGTGGGAAGAAGCTGGCCGCGGTGCGGATTCGGAGGAAGCTTGAATTCCCGCTTTGGACGGATCTGCTCTTGATTAGGGGTAGCAGGTGCCGTGCTCTGTGATGACGGCGCGCTGGATGGATTGTACTGGCCACTGGGAGGAGCTGATGGAGAAGGTACATGAGGAGGAACTGAGGACGGGAGAGTGTCTCCATTTCGCTCAGCTGGCTCTTGCTTCATGCCGTTCGATTTATGTTCCTCCGTTGCTGATGCCTCTCTTGACTTGGATGGATCGGGTGTCGACTGCGACGCGGTTTCTGATACTGCTTTCGCTGCCTCTGCTGCCTTGGCCTCAGCCAATTTAGCCTCTTTCGCGGCCTCTTCGGCCTCAAAAGCAGCCAGAGCTGCATTATCGTGAGCCTCTGCCCACTCCGCCTGTACTGTTCGAGCCTTCTCGATGATTTCTCCAGCAAAGACCTTAGTGAAACCGTTAATCGTCGTTACCACACTAGCTGGCACGGACTGGGAGAGCGCATGATTGACGATTCGACGTAGGGTTTCCTTTCTTAGCTTCGCACGCTTAAATAGGTCGTAACGAGCAGATTGAATCGGGTTAAAGGCATCAACGAGAATCCTGGAAGATGGTCAGATACACACAGATCCAACTTATGGGATAGCTGCAACACATACGCGAGATTCTTCTTCTCTGCCTCCGTATCCGTAGGACCTTCATCTCCTCCCAGCAATTCTCCTTCATCATCAAAATCTTCATCGTCATCCCCATCATCGCCACCTCCTCCACCACCGGCTCTGGCTGAGCCACCATCTGCATCAACCGAACCAGTCCGCGTCCCATCAACTGTCCCTGCTCGCGTGCTCGTCGCATCCTCTCGCTCCCGCTCTTTCTCAACCTTGCTCTTGCGCCCTCGTTTCTTCGCTTTTGCTCCTGCGAAAACACCTTCACCCGTAGCCGCGCTCGCACCGCCCAAACTTCCTGTAAAACTGCCCGTCACACTTCCTGCATCACTAGTCGCGCTGAAAACACGGGGGTCTGCATCCAGAGATGCTGGAAATGATGTCTGTCGAAGTGGGTGCATGCGAGCGCGCTTCATGCCTTGCTGTGATGCTGTGGACGAGATAGAAGGCCGCTTGCGCGGATTGGGCGGGTTTTGCTGAAGAGGCGGAGGCGACGACATCCTGACAAGTATTTAAAAATCGATATTGATTTCTCCTGTACGTATTTCAGATAGCGGCGCCGTAGAAGCGAATATACCGCGTATTCCCACCACCGACGTTTTGATGAAGAATCGAAAGTGACACAAACTCCGGATAGTCGAAACGTGACGAGTCTTCTTCAAAGTCAAACACACGTCAGGTCTAATGTATTATATTTCATGCGAAGCAGGAAAATCTGCCGCGCAAGTGGCGGGACAGGATAAAGGATCGAGAGGTTGAGTGAGCAGAACGGAGAGCACCTCTCGGTGATTGCGCAGATGAAGTGAAGCTGATGGATGACCCGATAAGGCAAGCGTGCCAAGACCATTATCCATTGACTTCAACTGACGCTCAACATGCCTTATTGTTCCATACAATATAGATCGTTGTGGGACATTCACTACTCTTTGTTTCTCTTTATTAATCTATTCGGATTTCTGGGGTCCTTAATAGGACTATTTACTTGGATATGCCTTAGTATCTTGTTGTACGTCACTCATTTTAGCAGCTCTCTGACAGCTGGACTGGACAGGCATCGCCGCAGGAACTATGGTATTGCACCTTTCTTACACACAGCGCATGATTTATCCCCAATTTTACTGCCATAGAATTACCTTTGCCATCACACAACCTCATATTAAGAGTCCATTAGCAAGCTACATAAGGAGTGATAAGAAGTGAACCAGATATAAATAACGCAAAGCCAAAAAGTCGATATACCCCTTCGGGCCATATTCCAACGCTTAGCCCCGACAGCAAAAGAATGTGGGGTTCCAAAACAGAACATCAAATAGAATAGACGATATAGAAGAAATGGAAGACCCATGGACTTCTTACCCTTTCAGGCAAGATGGCCTACGGCCCAGGGAGACGGCTCCGGATTGATCAGAAACCATATTCCCCAATCCTCGGAGCACCACCTTTCCAGTCATTGCGCTCATAGTAGCGGAAAACCAGATCGTAGCCATCGAGATCGTGGACGATGCGGTCAACCCGGCGGTAACCGGGAATTTGCTCCATCCTGGCATCTTTGCGGGCAGCGTGGCGGCTAAGCATCTTGAGGTCTGGAACGCCGTCGATGTCAGGGTCGGCTTGGTCGACGCCTGGCTTCGCCTCGAAGAGAGTCACGCTGAAACGGCCAGGTTTGAAGATGTCCACAACGTGCTTGACAATATCAGCAGTCTCCCTGCCCTTCTGAGCATGAGGCACGTTGGTCTCAAATGACGCATAGGAACAGTGAGGTTCCGGCGTAACGTGCACAGTGAAGTAGTGTGTTCCAGATGCACCTTCGGGGGCAGGGATAACACCGTTGGCAGAAAATCCACAAGGCGTGAACAGATATGCATCGATACGGGACTCAGGGTACTTGCTAGTCGGATAGACGTCCGACAATCCACTGGTCTCCGACACGACAGTTCCAAGCGCGTGTCCTTCCGTAGTGAGCTCCGGGGGGAAAGTTTTGCCGCCCTCAGAGCCCTCATCACTCATGTCCGAAGAGGTGTTGCTGAACACATCGAAGTGATCATTGCTCTCCTGCTCGATCTTCCTGTAACGGGTCTCTGCGACCGCACTCGCATGGTCGAGGTAGAACTGCTTAGCGTTCTCCTCTTCCAGGTCCGTCATCAAGATCTCGAGCGTCTCGTCATGCTCTTCGCCTTTCTCCATATCAGCCTTAGCAGCAGCCATATCTCCTGGCATATTGAGGACCCTAGTCTGGGTCTCATGCGTAGGACTCGCCGGTGGAGTCAGCGTAGTATATGGCTCGGTCAGGTACAAGTACCAATGCTCCCCATTCATTTTTCCTATCATGTAGGCACTTCCACCGAGGAACAGCTTGTCCAAGGTGTTGACCTCATCTCTCCAGCTTCGGTGAGGACCGCGCTGGCGGTCAGGGAAGAGGAAGTTCTTCCGACTGTAGAACACACGGTAAGGCGCAGCAGCAACGCCAATTCCCCTCGATGGAGGAGCAGTGGATTTCGGGAACCCGGCGAAGAGAGCCGCGATTTCCAGAATACGTGGTAATCCAGACAGCAGAGTGGTCGTGCCGCAGGTCTTGAGAATCAGCTTGTGAGGCCAGACAAACATGCTGGACTCGGAGAGCAGATAGGCATCGACATCCTCGGACTCTACTATAGAAAGCACCTTGCAGTTGACGAGGTCAAGCATGTCCTTCCATATTTCCCCGGGGACAGCCTTGAGGCCAGTAGGCTCGGAAGCTCCAAGGAGGTTCTTGGCAGACGGAGCGAACCAGACTTCTAGAAGCTTTTCAGGTCCTAATAAACGATATGTTAGCAACCAGGCCCTGATTCTCGCATAAGGCGTATGGAAGATTGCGAACCTTCGAATGCATTGGACGAGTCAAGATCGACGGTAGCCTCATGATTGATCGTAAGAGACGGTGTCCCAGCAAACGAGGACGGGCTAGTCGTATAGTTCTTGGGGATCCCAATGTAGACCATATCCGTAATTGAGCAGAGATGTGTCTGCTTAGAAATGGGAAGGCAAAAGCGAAGAGCGATGTAGGAGTGTCCGTGATACTTGGGAGAGCAAGCTTATGGAAGCACTATCTGCCACCCAGACGAACAATGCGGTGTCCGTCTGAGAAGAGAAGGCCCGTTATCCAAATGGCGAGGCTGGCAAGTTGACCAGCTAAGATGACCAGACGATATGGATTCCCCGAGGGGTCGTTATGGAGGGCGAGCGGAAAGAGGAAGGAGAAAAACCTTGGGGCAGGGAATTGTGACTATCGGAAAGTGACCCTCGTTCTGAAGATACCGATACCTGTTAGAGTACCGGGTCTAGCAGCCGAGAGATCTGCTCTGCTGAAAAAATACGGTGGTGAGGTTTGTTTATGTAAAAGCGAAAAGTCGTGTTATCTGGGCCTAGATTGAGAAAATGAGTGTCAGTCTGGGATCATGTTCCCAAGAGAATGCGAAGAGTGAGCGGCTCTTTCCCAAGAGCCACGAGCAGAAGCAGATTCACAACCGCGACTGGGAGAAAGCAAATATTGCAATGTGGGACACCCCAAAAAACACAAGAAACAATAGCCAACTTACTTCGAGGGCTTGGAGAGAAAACGCAGAAGGTCCTTCGGGCTCATGGAGAACAAGGTACAGTTCTGCTTAGAGTGAGAAGCAGCCAAACGCCACTGGTTAGTACATCAACAGAGGACAACGGTGTTGAACCCCTCGAGGATGCAGAAAGGACCAGAGACGTGATTATGTGCAATCGACGATCTTGCAGATGAAGAACAATTAATTGTGTCCTCTTTGAACCCTGAAAAGGCGATGCCGGGTTCAGTTAGGGCAGAATTGTTGCTCGTGTGTGTGGGTTGACCAAATTCGTGGGGTGCTCCGAACACGAAATAGTTATGTCTGCAAAAATTTGAAAGGGTCAGTGCCTAGCTCAGCGAACAGGCAGAAGCGAGGATCCGCAATTGATCGAGATGTAGATGGACCTCCACACCAAGGAAAAGAAAGGAAAATGATATTTCTTACCGAGATGAGCAGAAATGCTGCGTCGAAGAAGACGTCTGGGTGAGGAAGAAAGAATTGCAGAGAACCGGCTGGAGCTGGGCGGCGCAGACGCAAGCGCTCGTGCGACACAGCCAAGAACCTTGGAAGGCGGTGAGCAAGGTCGATACATCGGGCACGAAGAATGGATTTCTCCTCTCCAGGTGACGTCCCTTGCTCAGGCACGCATTGAGTTCGCTCTAAGTCATTTAGACGGATCATTATTGGTATTCGAACTGTCTACTGGTTAGGAGCAGTACTCCCCCGCTCACCGAAACAATCGAGCAAAAAGTCCCTCATACAATAATAACTGTCGTTGTACTCCGTACGGGGTACGAAGTTAACAGCAATTCGTTTACCGCAAGCTAGCAGTAGCTACCGCTACGGGTCTTCAAATGGACTAAATGTGCCTAGACTGCTTATACGGGTCGTCAATGCATGCTTCCTGCTAACAGAATTATATAAAGAATCCATAAATGCCTGTCTGGATCGCTTCCTGCCGTACTAGCATCCATCGTCCTCTTAATCGCAAGAGGGTATCGTGGGCAACTGTGCCCCAGACTTTTCGAGACTACCGTAACAGAACAATAAATGATAAATTCGATGATGAAATGCTCGTTCCCCCAAAGTAAGCCAACCAGCACCGGAACGCCTGAGTAGCAAGGACTGTACTGTGCCTGAAGATTCTTGCTGCGTACGAAGCGCCTCCAATTAGTCTCCGAGGATCGCATGGGCCAGCTGTACCTCGCCTGCGTCCGCAATTCGTGCAGCAATGAGTCCCCCGATTTTCTCGCTGAGACGATCCCTGAGCTCATCAGTGACAATAGCACCATGGCCATTCGCGAGATGCACACGTCCATCCTGCAGCGTCGACAAGACTGCGAGCAACGCCGCTAAGACCTTCTCTGCCTCTGGCTTTCGGGGATTGTCATCGCTGAGTCCGTCTCTCAGGAGCTGTTCATAAAGTTTGAGATTAGGCAAGATGAGCTCGCGCACAACATCTGGACCCCCAATAGCATGCAGTCCGATGATGGCACCGTAGTGAGTTCCAAACGGCTTAGCCGGGTCCAGGAAGTTTTTGAGACATGACCGTGCCAGTCTAGGTTTGAGCGTATGTGATGAATGTGAGTATTTCTTGGCAATCAGTCCTAGAAGCGAGGCAGCCAGATCTCGTAAAGCGAATTGCTCCGCCAAATCAGCGTTACCTCCTAGCTGTCTTCCGATAAGGCATGTCAAGACAGGAGGGACGAGAGATGCAACCTACGATCTGTTAGCCAGCTCTCAAAAATAGGATTCACAGAGAAAAACATACATAAGGGTCCACATATAAAGACTTGTTCTGGATCAGAGCCTCTGCCATGTGCATTACCTGCGTCAAGGCAAAAATGTCTTTCAGGCTATGCGTGACCTTTTCCGAGATGAACTGAACAAAGTACGGCACCAGCTGATGCAGACCAGGATCCTCTCGCAAACTCGAATAGCCGGACGTTCTATATTCCTCGCTGGATTCGTCCAGGAACGCATTGCACACCTTCTCGAAGTAGAGCTGCAGTTCCTTGGAGAGGATATGTTTGACAAGCGGCTTGACGGCGACGTTGGCGTTGCCACTCATAGCAGCCAAGTTGGGGTTCGCATTCGATCCCTTCGACATGAGCTCCAGATTGCGCGAATCGGTCGACGTAGGGTTCTGAGGGATGGATGGCTGCACGCCTTCAACTGCCAGCCAGTGCGCTGGAAGAAAGATATATCAGCACAAAGCTCACTCTCAAACGTACCAGTCCAGACAACACGCATACCTGTAAATGAGATCTCTCTGGGAACCTTTGGCAGTGGTGCATTGATGAGCTTCTCGAAATCTACCTCCTCATCCTCCACGTAGAACAACGGCTGTCCAGGTCCCAAGGAAGCTTCCCCAAAGCGCAGCGGTCGCGACGACTCATATCCATACAGAGGTTCGACATCCAGTACCCGTAATGCAAGCGCTACATCCTGTGTCGTGAGCAGTGTGCGCTTGCTGTGTCGCATAAATTTGAGAGCCTCCTCGAGCACTTGAGCAATGCGGTATTCGACGTCGCGCGCGAGATTCTCGGTCACATCGTTGTTCAAATTCGCGATGCCAACAGACTCCGCAACGTCACGGATATTATCCGGATTCCAGACAGACATGGTGAATAGTAGTTTCCGAGGAGGTCAGGAATTAGGAACAAGGGTGATAAGTGGCCGCGGGCCACCACGTCGGTTTGAATAATTGATGCTATCAGGTATCCGAGAGGCTGGTGTGAAGTTGACGGACAGCAAGTCGCATTCTGAGATAAAGTCTCAAGATCCCCACAGCAATTCAGACTAATGATTTATAGCCGCTGGGGGCAGCCTGGAAGACCACAAGAACTCAAACGCCTGAATCAACGTCCTGTCATTGTTCCTGCGCTATTGAAGCTATTGATTCCGCGGCGAAAGTTGCATTTGTGGGTGATATGAGCAACCGTACACACAAAGGTTTTAAGCCTGAGGCACCATTTGTCAACCGTATCTGGTTTTCGCAAACTATATTGTGAATGGCAAGTCTTTAATATGCAGTGATCTAATCTCAAATATCTCTGTTTCTTTGATCTATTCCTTATTCGTGAGAATCTAACCCCAAAATGCACCAAATGTAGCTAAGTGTTCTTCTCTATTACTTCTGACAGTAACAAGTATATATTCAGCCGACATACATGGCCAATTGGAGACGAACCGACCCATCCTAAGTAGTAGCTTGTTTTCGATATGGTATTGCTTAGCTCCAGGCTGTATATCTATTCGGCTTATATCTCTGAAAAGCAAGCTAAACCAAAATATCAAACGAAAATCAAGTCCGAAAAATCTATGTCCAAGAGATGACTAGCTGTCGCCGCTATTGATCCCCCTGAATCGTAGTATAAGTAGCTATTAGGTTGTTCACAATCCTCTCTGCCTCTTCTTCTCTTGATGGCTCCTGTGGAGTGGGAGTTTCTCCCAATGGAGCAGTTGCTTCACATGGGATTTCGAAGGTTATGGTATCAGTCATCGGAGCTGCCTTAATATCCGAGGGAAGCGTTCTTGTCTCTGGAGTAACGCTAATCGGCACTGCAAGAGATTCGCTCTCATGATACTCCTTTATAGGACGGATAAACTCGCTTCTCGAGCGAAGAGCCAGATCTGGTTTATCCAGTAGCCGTGTCCTTCTCGACACAATGCGGACTTTTCTTTCTTCCACTAGGGGCGTGTCGATAATACGTTCCGTTGGTCCTCGGAAATCAATATACAAGATTTCTTCCTGAGTGGGCCCAGCAGCCTGAGTGCCGGACAAGAAAGCGTCGCGCTCGCTTTGTGTGAGACTAGACCATTGGCTCCAGGGATCTGAAGTATCATCTTGTTGCCACCGTGCAAGTTGGTTCTGGATTACCGTTTGCTCTAGTGGGACAATGGTTGCCGTGTGGTATATATCGAGGGTTTTCCCAACCACTGTAGCATGCGGTTGAATTTCCCACGCTGATAGCTCCTCAACCATAAAGGTTGTATTACCATCGTAGCCATGAGGCGATGATGGTGGACTCCTGATATCGTTAGCATTTCACCATGAGAGGATAGAGACCTAGCTGACCTATCATGATCGCTATTGTTTTCAGAGTGATCATCATCGCCTCGATGCCCTGGAGCCGGAGGGATCCCAAACGATGGGTGAGTATACTCAGGTGGCGGGCTACGACGGTCTTCATCGTCTGGGTCACCAGTAAGAAGGACAATGTTAGGATCTCCTTTCCCACCCTGTGCTGCCTTTGCCTTCTGCGCGGCAACGATCGATCTGATAAGGGAGATTTGCTCATCGGGAGTGATGACAATTATTCTTGAATCGTGCGTAGAATGTGAATTACCGCTGAAGATTTATCAGTATACCATGCGGCACCAGACAGGGAATGCTCTATGACGATAAACTTACCTCTGGGCAACGGCTCTAGAGTAGGCCAACATCGTAACCTGCAGAAGCATCATCAACGATTGTTTAGTCTCTCCTAGCTCTCCACGAATCTCCTTTATCCGCGGCTGAAGAAAAGGCCACTTGAGTCGTTCGGTGGTGGAGAGTTTGATCTTCTCTCCTTCATTGAGTCCGCGAGAGCTGATCTGTTTACTGGCTTTCCTCAGCTCCTGATCAATTTCTGCAAAGAGGTCTTTGCATCGACCTCCCAGCGCCTCTGCTGTCCTAAGGCCGCTTTCACTGAAGAGGTTATTTCCAGATTGCCTCTCGCCAGAATACTCTTGGCCTGATCCTTTACCTTCCGATGGAGGTATTTTCTGCTTCATCAATTCCCCCAGTTGCTGCAGAATATTGGCTGTGAGGGAGATGTCCTCTGCGACTCCGCTGATGGCGGACGGCGCAGTCTTTACTTGACCTGCGAATGCGATGAGTCGCAGCGATGTTTGGATACCCACATCCGCGATCCCAACCACAGCGGATGCGGCACCAAGGGCCTCCATTGCGGCGTCAACTCGTCGTAGCTGATTCCACTATTCAAATTTCAATTTGGTGCATTGGGACCGTCCAAATAGGAAATAGTAATTTATTTAAGCCATGTTATAAAAAGAGGAGAGGGGGATACGCGCTTTTCAGCTATGACGACTGTTTATCCCTAGACTTGGCGGGGCATCGGGACGATCCTCGATCGTCAAGAATTAAAAGTGGACGGGCGATCTCGTTTCTCGATCTTTTCTGATCTGAGCTCCCGAAACGAACACTTGTGGCGGCGCTCAGACATCAGCCTATCGTGGATCTTCGAACTTTAGTAACTGGGTGGGTATGCATGCTCCTGGTAGCACGGCCCATGCAGTACTGAATTCCTACACGGCCGATTCCATATTCAACTCACCCGTTAGGACATATATACTAAATCATTTGTTCTTTTGATGCCAACGGAATTGCGTGGTGGGTTTTCTAAATGTCCAAAACAAACTAGAGTTTACTTGCGTGTATACTTTCATTGAGGTGAATGTCCATAATCTCACAAACAACAATATTAGGTATTCTATTCAGCTCAGGTAGCCTACAAAGTGACAAGGTGAGGTATCAAAAAGAACAGAAAATAACAACGCTTATTCAATCCTGCTATCCTCCTGGGTATCAAACGAACCGGTGTCCTTAGCACAAGTAAATATGAGTTGTGCTATAAACCGGACATGAAACCATACCAAATTAAGCCACCAATTGTAATACTACTCTCTGTCAGCACGCAAGCCAAGGCTACACGGAATATAGGAGAGGCATCTTGACCTTTGGTAAGAGTCAAGGGTATCTTAACAGCTAGGGAACCTGCAGCTACTCGCCATCAGGCTGAGCAGGAGCCGCCGGGGCAGCTCCGGCCGCAGACTCAGTCTTGACAGGTTCTTCCTTTGCTTCTTGTGCCTGTGCCTCTTTGATTGGTTCGGTGTTCACAGGTTCTGCCTTGGCCGGTTCCTCTTTGGCTTCCTCCTTGACGGGCTCTTCCTTGGGTGTCTCTTCCTTAGCGGCCTGCTTTACAGGCTCTTCAGTGGTCTCCTGTTTTGCAGCTTCCTTTGGAGGCTCTTCCTTGGCAGGTTCATCTTTAGTTGCAGCCTGCGCGGTCTGTTCTTCCGCAAGGCGGACAGTCCTGCCGTTCTCTTTCAGTTCAAATGCCTTTCCACCATAAGACTTTGGGATTTCATCTGCAAAAGAGAACTCGCGGGCAAGGTTCGCTCCATTGGTGATAGGGTGGAATTTCCGGAGTGTGTTCTTGCTGAGGAAGACCTTCATGGCGGTGAACATCCAACCCATGATGGCAGGGACATTGATGAAGAACTTTTCGCGGAGAAGCTCAGGGTAGGCCATACTGAAAACTTCAATGGTTTGCTTGGAGGCAGCACGAATGGTTGGGTTCAAGCGCAGAAAGCTGACATTCTGGTAGTCATGGACCTGGATCATCTGGTATGGGTCTTCTCCTGCGTAGTCAATTACGGAAGTCGCCTCACCCAGCTTCAGATCCTTGACAGCAAGCTCCATGAGGGCCACACGCCACTTGATAAACCTATTGTACCGTAAGCATCAGTGAGGGTCGTAAACTAAACGGTAGAAGAAGCACCTACTCATCGACATCTCCGAATGTCGCATTTATATCCTTGACGGCACCATAGATGTTCCATGTGAAAATGACTTCTCCGTTCTTGGGGTCTTTGTGGGAGGTAATATAACCAAGACCACCATACTTGGTGGCATTGAAGCTTGTCTCGGCCAGCGCAGTGGGGTTCATTTTCTTGCGCCATTCCAGAGCCTTGGTCAATTGCTGCTCAGCCATGGTGACATTACCTTCGTTTGCACGGAGGAACTTGATCAAGATGTTGGCGGTTGGGGGATGACTGGCATCCTTGAGGGTAACACCCCACATCTCACTGTGGCTGGTTTTAGAGAGAATAGAAGGGAGTTTATCAAAGAACTGGCTCAGGGCCGGGTTCTTCGCGAGGAAATCTGGCTTCGCCGGGGCGGTCTCAGTTGGCTTTGCCTCAGCTGCTTCATTCTCCTTCGTCACTGCAGGCTCTTCCTTGGGCGCATCTTTAGATTCTTCGGATTCCTCCTTCGCGGGAGTCGCGGTTGCGTCAGTCGTGGCAGTCTCGTTGGCGTTTGTTTCAGCAGCTTTCTCAGCAGGTTCCTCTGAGGGTTTCTCTTCCTTGACAGAGGCAGCAGTGTTCTCCACGATCGGCTCGGGGACCTTCTCTGCGGGCTGGCTGTCAGGGACGGCCGTTGGAGTGACCTGTTCGGTAGCAGACATTTTCTATGTCGCCTTGACAAAAACTAATCTATATGATCTTGAATTAGTGAAGCCTTCACAGATATATCTTGATGAAAAAAGCGTGATACAGGAAATCAGGCGAAGGAACACATCAGAGGCAACAATATATTAGAGTGAGAGCGATATCGGCGGGTTCCATGGAAACTCAAACTAGTATAAAGCCAAATGAAATGTCTGTTTGAGACGTACACTGTGGTGTAGGATCTTATGCAAAATACTGTGGTCAATGCAGTCGTGGTGCGTTGACTAGCCTGAGTGGAAAGTCTTGGAGGACGGAGGGATGATTTTCAGGAGAAGACCACGGCGGAGATAAATAACAATACTCGAGGCCCCGATAGTTTGGGCTGTCAACGAGACTATCGTAAGCTCAGGAGCTTGGGGCAGCTGCGGCCCGCCCCATCGGGTCACGTGGGAACCACCGTTCTTGCGCTAACGGTCGCCTCGTCAAGTCTGGACTGGGCAATTCGGCCTCGCCAGCCGTGTCGTTGTTTCATCTTCGCCTGTACTAGCCTGCCAGGCATTATTATTGACCTTGCAACTGTCTGGACCATTCTAGCCGTCGTGGCACTCCAATTGACGATACAGTCGCACTGGTTTGCAGAAACGAATGGCCAATGATTGTGTCTCGCGCTGATCCCCTCGATACAGACTGCTGCAAGGACACAACACTTCACGAAGAATGCAGCACACCAAAATAGAAAGCAGCTTACAAGCATGCCAATGCTAATTGTTCCTTCTCAGCAGTCGAAGACAAGCGTTGAGGACTACCAATAGTACTCTTCGGCAGTTAATGGCTCTCGTTTCGCGTCAACAGACCGGTCTGATTAACCGAAGTAATATATTGAATTCCAGATGGTATTGGTATTAGATTATGTACTTTTGTTTCAATATCTCGACAAAGATACGCGCTCAATCTGCGACCTCCTTCACAGGACCCTTATACACTCTCCTGCCGTATGTCCAATAGCTAATGAAGCTGATCACGAACACTCCCAAAAACACCACGCTGGTCCAGTTGAAGTTCTCCGCAGTGACAGGAATGGTCGAAGGGAAGAACATGAAGAATGAAGTGAAAACAAGGTAGACGATCGAAAAGAGATTGACCCACAGACCGCACCGCCCTAGGCGCCAAGGTCCAAAATGGATACTATCCCCGCGAAGTCTGCGCATCACAAGAAGGATGATCGGCATCACGTAGGTGAAGTATAGTGCAACGGTAGCGAGTCCCACAATGGCGGAGAAGGCTGCTGTATTCCCGATGTTGATAAGGCCCAAGAGGAGCAGCATTCCAGCGGTGACCATGACAGCAGTGACTGGAAGAGCACGTTTTTGATCGACCTGGAATGAGAATTCGAATTAGGACATGATAAGAGGAGGACATCAGATATAGGCCTAAGGGCTCGACTCACATGTGCAATACGATCAGAAAAAGGCAAGCCGTTGTCGCGTGCAAAAGCCCATGTGGTACGCGAAGCAGACGCCATGAGTCCAAGAGTGGAGAACACAGCACTGGAAACAAGACCGCACACCATGGCCGTGGCCGCTTTCTTGGAGCCGGTAGCTTGGTAAAATATCTCGATAATGGGATAGCCCGTTGGCGTAGCTAGAGCTGCCTGAATATCCCCCATGCTGAACAGCACGGCAATTAAGAAGCCGAAGCCCAAGGCACCGTTGAGCAGAATACTCATCATCAATGATCGTGGAACGATCACCTCAGCATTCTCGATTTCTTCGCCTGCAAAATAGTGAGCTCACGATGTTAAATACTTTCCAAATCAAGATACTTACTCATGTGCGCAGCTCCATCCCATCCTGTAAAAGGAAACGCGCTGGTCATCAGCCCGACACACCATGCGATGCCGTTGTTGTTCCAACCCCCCAAGCTCTCGAAATCAGTGAATACAAACTCTGCAGAATGCTGAGGGGCCAAATAAACCATGGGAATGAGAAGAAGGAAGAACATGCCCACGTGGAGCAACAGCATGAGAGTTTCCAGATGTGGCAGATATTTGATGGCAAAGATGTTGACACAGACGCTTACTACAACGATTGCAGTGAAAAGAAGGGTACCATGCCATCTTTGAAAGACGTATGATTCATCATTCAAGACCAACAAGCCTTGGATAATAGTGCCACCAAGGAAGGCAGGCGATGCAACTGCTGCCATCCAGGCAATGACTGTCACCCACCCCGTTACCCAACTGAGACGAATTGAAGCGCCAGGAGGTGAGAGTAGCGCAACCCAGTGGTATTGCCCACCAGAAGTTGGGGCCCTGTTGTATTGTTAGATGATCGTCTTTCGGATCGAGTTCGTTTGAGCACTTACATTGACGCCAGCTCTCCCAGAGAGGCAGCAGTTGCTAACGTGCCGAAGAAGCATAGGATATATCCATAGACGAGCGACACCGGGCCGCCATTGACCAAACCGCCTTGCAATAGACTGCATTTGTCAGTAATGTCTTGTACTAGTAGGTAAAAGGGCTTCCTTACGCAGCCAGAGGCTCCCAGGTGGCCATGAGGGTTGTTGAGAATCCAAGCATTGACATAAATCCGAATTGTCGCTGAAGAAGGAGAAGATCGTCAGTATCTATAATCAGTCGACATGTCTCCTCAGAGAAACTGAATTACCTTGAGCTGTGGACGTTTCCCCTGTCGCTGCAGAGCCTGCGCATCTGACGACAATTGCACCTTTCGAGACGTCTCGCTGCAGGTATCGACACCATCATCAAACACCGGTGTCGCATGACCATGCTTCTCGACATCGTAAACACCCATTGCTGGTGATTCCTCTCCTGGAGGAGGATGTCAAATATTCTTGTATGGAGGAAATGAAAACCGAGACTATTCGGTACAAAAGTGACTATTCAATTGAGCTATGCTGCGCTACTGCTATGTCTGCAGTCGCTGTGATAGGAGCAGCACATGCGAAAGATGCTATACATATGTCATAGAAGGCGCCCAAGGACAAAACCTGAGCCCACATGGAATCGATCTCTTAATGTATTACTCGTGAGACATACTGCATCACGTCGACGGGCCTGTCGCGTCTTGATCCCTGGCTAGAACAATCGGCCCATGCGTCAGGCAGTCACCAGCCAGGAAACAGAGCTCCCTTCCGGCATGGCCGCCCGATGCGGAGAATTCAACTCGACGGTCTTTCTAAGAAGCTGTCAGAGTGTGGTATGCAAGGGGCGTTGGGGCTTTCTTCTTCCGAGCTGGCCGGAGTGCATTACATACTCCCACTTAAAACATCGCGTCGCTTTCTCGGGATACTTCAAGGACAGGTGATTCACGTTAATTTAGATAAATTTTATTTCATAATATCCTAGTAATTTTGCCATTTCTCCATGGATTTCACCCACAACGTTCGAAGAGCTTGTCCTTATCGTGGAAGAAAGGGATGTATTCTTAAGCTCAAAGCCAACGGAAGGAAGAGCTAGTGACCTAGGTCAAATTAGTCGGTTACAGCTTTCCCATAGAACAACAGAGAAAGAGCAGATGAGGAGCTGTGGATGCCTTGAGCATGGGGTTATCTACAGAAATGCTGCTCGTGGCACAACCACTCGTGAGCATGGTGAAATACTGTATGGCATTCTTACTCGCGAAACATGAATGACAACCGCGTGGTTGACAACAGACATCGATCGCACATTGTTCATATTTAGTACCAAAGCTGAAATTTAGCTTATCTCCGAAAGGAGCTGTTCGTTGATCGCGTGGCCGTTAGAGAGGCTCCATTGAGCTCGGATAGAGTATGCAGCTTGTCACTAGTCGGTATGCAGAGCAAGGGGCCATAGCTCCCTGCTTGACTAGAACCCCCAACAGCTGAAGCACAGGAGCGCCATT
The DNA here is from genome assembly GCA_029606185.1 of Paecilomyces formosus. Taxonomy (NCBI): domain Eukaryota; kingdom Fungi; phylum Ascomycota; class Eurotiomycetes; order Eurotiales; family Thermoascaceae; genus Paecilomyces; species Paecilomyces formosus. The sequence continues at coordinate 1,342,713 of JAPVCB010000017.1, read as the reverse complement.
TTATAGTTATTAACAAGGCATGCCTTGAAAAAGGGGCCCTCTGATCATGGCTTTGGTGCTTTTGTGGTTACTTTGTTAAGTCTTCAGTTTAGGTGTGGTCATGCAACGTACCTGTAACCGCGAAGTAGATTTCCTTGGGATGTAGCAGATGATCTCTCAGCGATCCTCGAAACACATTAAGAATGCGACTAAGTATAGATCCACCCACAATCAATGCCATCAATCTAGATACGCCTGGCCATGACCACAAGACTGCTGCGCCCAGTGTAGTTCTTGGGCTGCCAGAGCTTTAGCTCCAGGGCGCTCGCTCGCGTAACTGCAGCGGACCGTATACCTTGCATAGATCGAAAGGATCGGAACTGTCCGCAACAGTGCATTCATCGGACATTAGTCTATTTCAAGATTTCAACTGCCGGAGCTCATTCCTAACCTGGTACAGACGCTATGTCGGGAATAAGCGACATTGTCAACCTTGAAGATGGCGAAGATCACACGGACCGTAGTGCATTCCAGGTCGTTTGATCCAGAGGCTACTATTCTTCCATACAATGGCATTTCGGAACTGATTCTGCCCGTGACTGAGATAATAGACGATCAATCTCGTGTTTCTACTGTCTGTTCATCGAATACGGTCAGCCTCACAGACAGAAAGAGGCTTGGGCATTGCCACCGTATTATTATGTCTAGATTATACGTTGCCTAGTGACTATCAAGATATTGGGCGCCATGCATCGTGGGTTATGCGATGTGGCTTGCCGATCTAAGACATGGGGAAATTAGCTCTTTCCTGGACTTGCAGACACCTTATCTACCACAGGACAATCATTCTTATCAAGAATAATTGCAGGATTTTAGCTGCATATCCATGATCGACATCTTCATATGAAAAGCATCCATGCTCCCACATCTTCCGCCTTCTATGCAAACATGAAAGATTCGCAACTTTAGAGCACGATTAGAAGCTACGACTTCCCCATATCCAGTTATACATATTGACTATTTATTCTACGGCGCCAATGACTGCAAGACACCTATACATGTCACCATGGGGCCACCTTCAAAACAACTGATATACATGCTCTCGCCCCCGCATGGGAGAATCACGCCCAGGAACCATGGAGGCTATATCGTGATTATGACCTGGATGATGATGTCTCTAATGAGCCTAGCAGTTCTAGCCAGACTTGTGACACGCATTTTCCCTGTTACAATATATGGATGGGATGATGTAGCGATAGGACTTGGCATGGTATGATTTTGCGAAAAGTGGTTATCCGGGACAATGCACTGACTTCCGGTCGAAGATTGTTGCTATAGTTCAATCGGTTGTTGTCAATTGGGCAGTGGATAACGGCATGGGACGCCACCATAGTGCGTTAGACTCTCATGAATTCACATTGTACAGCAAGGCAGGCAACCGAGGCCTTTGTATGCAAGAGAAAGAACTCGGACTAATCCGTCAAATAGTACAATTATATCGCTCAAATATTATTTACGATAACGCTCTGCCTTACGAAACTGTCCGTCTTGCTTTTTATTTCGCGACTCACTCCTTCGAAGGAAATGAAGCGTGTATCCCGTGTCGCAATGGTCATTGTGACAGCATGGGGCATGTCCTTCGCTACTGCACTCGCGCTGCAGTGTAAAGGACCGGAGCATTGGAACTTCTCTCATGAAGAGAACTGCGTGGACAGAGTAGGACTTCAGCTGCTCCTCTATGATTCCATATATCTGACATGTTCATATTAGTCAAGTCTGTACTGCCTTTTCGGGACACTGGACATCATCACAGAGATTGCTATCATGAGCCTGCCGGCGTTCATCGTATGGAATGTACAAATCACGAGACGACAGCGTTGGACAGTTATAGGAGTATTCTGCTCTCGTTTGTCGTGAGTTCTTCCGCCCTAAGTTAATAAGCTGCATGCATCTAATATAGGATACAGTGTATGCATTTCTATGGCTTTCATGCTTAGCACTCTACGCCCTTACCTCGAGCCTGGAGACCAGACTTGGGATGAGGTTAGCCCTCAAATTTGGATACAGTATGTACAACACAGAATAAAAAAAAATAATCTACTTGACATAGAAGTTGACAAGTATACCGCGGTCTAGAACCACGCAGGCTTTATCTCTAACGACAGCTTGCATTCCTTGTCTCCGTCCTTTCCTTGCTTCCCTTGAATCCGGCTTCCTTGACTCAACGATGCGCTCACATGTCAACAAAACCTATGGAAGCAACTCTGGAAGTGCTGTTAAAGGGTCAGCTTCTGGTGGCAGCAGCGGTGGTGGTAACAACTCGACATCTGAAGAAGGAATCGAACTCAAAGCACTTCGACACAAACCGGGGACATCTCGAGTGACGATCTTACAACCGGACGAAAGCCTCTTTACATCTCGTATGGCCTCAACTAGTATTCCAAAGGACGCAAGGAAGGCCAAAGCTGCATTATCTGGCCTCCACAAACGTACAGAAGCGGAGTTCGACAATGGTCTCCCGTTCAGAATCGGGGGTAAGACACTCAAGAGGATTTCGAATCATCAATATCCGATCCCACCAAGACCTCTAGGTAGTTCTGGCGGCGAGTCTACACGGCCACTGAATGACTCAGCAGATATGGTGCTTTTTACAGATGAGGAATCCGGTACGAAAGCAGAACACGGAGATTCTCCAAATCAAATCTGGACACCTTTCCCGTCTGACAGGAGAAAGCATATTCGGAGGGCGAGAGACAGCCTTGACTCATACAGAGAGGGGAAACTGCCGCATACATGAACGGAAACATCGTTTGTACGAAGACATTTGTTCGTCTTGTTTTAAGATTCCCTGTGTGCTACCTCTCAAAATTATCTAGAGCGTTGGAACCACTTTTTTATTGTACATAAAGCATTACCACCACATACTTTTGCATCGTGGCATACGAAGGCGTTACTCTCATATGGCGTCCTAGACTATTAACTCAAACATATTAAAGTTCAGAGATCTATTACCCTGAGTTATAGAACAGCTAGCTCTATGAGCGTGTCTAGCAGTCTCAGCATACTCGTATATTGACGGCCTTGGCTTCCCCACTGCGGGAAGGGAACACCCGCCCCAGCTAGCAACTTTTCATCCCTTGCTTGAAGCATACCTCTTTAACCTTACGCGCCTCTCAGACTGTGGACTTCAAGGGCCGCCTTTGCTTCAAGCACAATAGTTTTAGTCTAAACCCCTACCCAGCCAACCGCCACATGCAAAGTAAGGGCGATCATTATTGTTTGTAAGCGAGGAATGACGGAGGCATAGATATAGAAGGAAGCGGATATAGCCGCGATAAGCGTGTCTCAACCTTTAAATCCTATTATTAGCTGACCTTCCTCATGCCGAACCGTTACAGCCTTAATCAGGAATGCTTACCAAGGGCGAACAGGGTTCTACAACGCTCGTGAGGTTAGGTTAGGTTCGGATATTGCCGAACTATTTAGGTGCCACATGGTCTGTTCACTGATACTTTCAGGGAGCACGCGAGAAGGGATAATGGCCTCCCTTGCTTTTGTAGGTGGCTGTTGTAAAAGAGAGCGAGATGCAGAACTGAGGGCTGTCTTCTATGTGGCCCTACTAGAAGGATGACTGTTTATAGTAAGTGGCGTACTCCGTATATATCCTTTGGCCGAGATAGAGTGCTCCTTGTCTTACTCTAATAGCACATCGAGTGGTCGGAATACATTGCCTACGGACCGGACCGATTGGGGGCTACGGTAGTCAGACCATCGCTGAATGCTTGTGCGCAAAAGAACTCAGGTGGAGATTAAATGCGAGGATTCTGGTGCTTGATTATCTGTGCTGGGGGCTCCAAGTAGCTAGATACATGGTGAAAAAGAGGCTCAAAGGGAGTATGCAAGACATCAACGGCTTCCGCGGTGTTAGGAGGAGGACTGGACCAGTCAGTCATAGTCCTCCTGCACCGGGGTGCGAGAACCATCAGTGCCAGCGGTATCAACAGGGGGAAACTCGATGAATGTGAACTCCAAGACGCTCAAGAGCGATCCAGGTGGGCAATGCTTGCGTTCGAATCGGAATCGCTTATCAGCCATGCGCACCAAGGCGATGTATTCGTCCGTGGAACGCACCCTACCCATATGGAGAGCGTGCATGCGTATGTCTGTCATCCGTGCTTCCAACTCGATCGATTCGCAGTCCCAGTCTATATCATCCATAAGCGTCTCGTTGATAAAGAGCTTCGCTCCATGATTCATCGCCTTTGCTGCCGCACACACGATCTCCCTTGCTAGGCTGTCGGGCCATAAATGCATAACCCAGCGATAAAAGTAGGCATCGGCAGTCACTCGTTGGCTCTTGAAAAGATCATTATGCTCGAACTTGATGCGTGATTTGTATCGTTTGGGAAGCGACTTTCGAGCAAGAGTCACAGCCCGCGGAAGATCTTGAACAACAAACTTGAGATGATGAAACCTATCTGCAAGAGCCATTGAGACATGGCCAGGACATCCTCCACACTGCGACGGATCAGTCAGACTTAGTACTATGTACTATGTTCCGAAGCGATGGTACTTACATCAACAACCGTATTAACCAGCCTCCAGTCGAAACAAGAAATCACATGCTCCATTGAATATTGCTCCAGCTTTGCAGTGGCGATCATAAGGCTTTGATAATCTTTGGCATCTTGAGCAACACGTTCGATGCGTTGCCAGTATGTCTCCAGCGCTTCACCACGTTCTCTATGGGAAATGCTCCAGGCAGAACAATAGGGATTCCGACCAGTAGGATCCATCTTGAACGACTCGCTAATCTCCGAAGCGGTTATCAAGGCTTCTTTGAATCCCCAATGCAAAGTTTGAGCGGTATGACGGTCTTTCATAAAAATGGCAGAAGTGACATTGTGGCTGACGAAACCGGGTCTAGGTTCAAACAAGAAGCCTGCTGCAGCGGCCAGACGAACATAGCGAGCTAAGAGACCTTTCTCAACCTTGACTCTCCTGGCAAGATCTTCGTATGAGATGTCATTTTGGAGAAAGATCTCATATGGAACGCCAAGATCCATCAAAGCCTTGATGGCACCGATTTCGTAACACTACGCAATCTGTCAGCAAGAAATAGGTAAATTTTCTCCAGATAATATGGCCCAAAACATACCTTATCATGAAGCATGCGAAGGAAACTAACAGGGGGAGTGGCCAGGCGCTGAATCCGAACGGCAGCAGCGGATATTCTCTGGATGGCCTCATCACATTCAGGGCTAACTTTGGGGAAAACAAAAGGGGCATCTTCAGACCAGGAAAAGTCGGGGATATTTTTTCTTCGAATTCTTTTATCACGATATCTGCATCCTCTGAAATTATCTCGGCCAAGTCCTTGAAACCAGACATGGTGGACTGGTCAGTCCGCCGCTCGAAGCGCGGTGAATATTGAGAAAGGTCAGACACTAGACGAAAAGACCCTGAGTCATCAACGAATACACGTCTGGGTTGACACTCGAAGGGTTAGGATAGAAGGTAGAGACGTGGAATGCATCACGGTCTCTGGTAAAGAGACGGCAATAGGGGTATCTTTTTATGGCACAGTTGCTGCCATTGTACAGGCAGTGATAAAGAGCCCCCCCAAGGTGAATCGAGATCTGAGAACCGAGGGTGTGTTGCACCACCACATTTCCTGGACTAGCGGACTGAGGGACGCCGGCTTGAGGTTCGTTGGCCATGCCGTTGATTTTTTCCTTTTGTTGACGGGATATGGCGTTCTGAGGAGTGTGATGAAAGCTGAGTTGACGGAAGTTCTCGAATAGTGAACGCGAACTCGTGGAGACAACAAACGATGACGGGGAAGAAGCCTCAGTCTATTGCGGAGGCCGCCTAAATCCCTCGTTTCTCGAGTCATTCTGCAGACACATCGACCTTTGTCACCATTGCTTGGATTGCCTTTACAGCCAGAGTACTTCATTCAAAGAGCATAGAGACGATGCTAGTAACATCTTGCCAATAATGCAATGCCCTATTAAGATAGTAAATACCTCATAAAGAGGCCATGACAGCCATGGAACAATAAGCACAGAAACGAAAACACAAGAGCATTCAAACAAGCACAATACAGTCTGTTTCTATCTACACTTTAAAAACTTGATACATGAAAGAGTAAGAAGAACTATATATCGGATTAGAGTATTTCCGTAGTCCAAACAAGCATGCGTGACTAGCGCCAATTTTAATTCCGTCCGGTCTTTCCCCAGTTTGTTTTCGTCTGATGTCTAGTTTACAGATGTGAAAGGAGGCACTTAATATACCCCTTCCAAAGTGGCACCCCTTGCTGCGCTAATCATAACGGCATAGCACCCAACACCAAACAGCATAGCTTAAGCAATAATGTGTCTCCGCAGACATGCATATCCTTGCTGTTTGAGAGAAGCGATATAGAGGCTAGCACACATGCCTGGGGAGTTTCACCACTTTCTGATAGCCTAGCCCGTGGAGATCAAGAAACTGGATTCTAGGCTTTTGATCTTTTTTGGATTTAAAATAGTGAGGGTCTCCATTATGTCTAGGGTGCTTATTTCTAGCTTACTGCAGCTTTGGTGTTTTGGCTAAGGGCCAACTAGCAGGTCAGTTGAGCGGTCTTGTTAAGTAACAATTTTATACTAACAGAAAGGCAGATAGGAGCTGTATAATTCTATAATATACGACTATTTTGGCTTTATTGCATCTTACTCTCCCTGCATACGTTTGTGCTTAACAGGCTTTTTCTACCAGCGCGGGGGAAGTCCTGCGTCTCCAGCTCCAGCTCGAACAATATCATTATACACCATTATATACTCCTCACGACCACAATTGACGGACACCACGATCAAGACAGCTTTCAAATATATAATAAAACCGAGGAAAACCCACAATGCCATCACCAACTCACCCACTACATTCAGCACCACGAACTCCTTCTCCCTCTCCAACGATCGAAAAGAAACCCGCGAACGAATCCCAAGAACAGCATAGCAACGAAAAGGCCTCCATAACAACGGAAACCCCCAACGAAATCTCCTCATCCTCAATAACCATCCGTCGCGCAAAACTCAAGGACTCCCAAGCTCTCGGCTCCATCCTAGCCGCCGGCTTCATCGAAGACGATGTCTTTGGCGAATACCTCTTCCCTCATCGCCGCGAACACCCCGATGATTACCGTCTACAATTCGCACGCATGATGCGTTCGTACATGTATAAACGCGGTCATCGCGTTCGCGTTGCTGTGGATAGCGCGACTTCTCGCGTGGTTGGAGTTGCCAGTTGGGAAATCCAGGGGAGACGGCCTAGTAGTAAATCAACTACGGATGATGAGTCGAGGAACCCGGTATGTATGCTCTTCAAGCGCTTTTCGATCCAGTCTCTCGATGCGGTCGCGAGGATTATCCATCCGGATCGTTCTGTATCTGTTGAGAATAAAAGGGTGTTTGATGCTGAGGTATCGAACTATAAACATTACTGGTCCGGTCCGCGCGCGGAGACGTGGTATCTGAGTTTCCTTGCCGTGGATCCTGACTACCAGGGCTGCGGGGTGGGGAGAGCGCTCGTGCAAGAAGGAATCCGATGGGGAGAGATAGATGAAGTCTGCGTCAGTTTGATATCTACAGAGTGCGGAGATGGGTTCTATCGGAAGTTAGGGTTCGTGGATGTAGGTTCTGCGACGGAGGGGGCGCTGAAGGGGCTGAGAGGCGGGAATATCAAGTTCTATGAGGAGCACATGGAGAAACCTGGGATAGAAGAGAAAAACGAGGCAAGCCAGTCATGATAGGAGGTTGGAAGATATTGGTGTGATCTATTATCTAATTTATTGTTTGAATAGCCTAATTGGATTCTTAATTATTTCAGCCCTCTTGTCTGCGTAAAGCGAATTGCATTCATTGTCATGCTATCGTAAGATACCTATTGGATTCAACCAACAACCAGGAAAAAGACAAGAGGAGACATAAGATAAAAGCATAACTCGTAGTCAGTTGGCATTTACAATGCCATAATCTCTGTCATTCATCCTACATCCAACACCGGCAGCAGCGCCATCTCTCTAGGGTTACACATAGAGAAAGAGAACAATGCAATACCCCGCAGCCCGGTATCCCCGCCCAAAGAAAGCTAAACCAGCATAAAAAGCACCCAAGAAGAAAATGCAAACAATTGGGGAATATAAATGCAGAGTATCAGAGAGAATAACTGAAGTGGCACATCGAGGTATCAAGAAAAGAACTGCAATAGAATGAAGGGTGACCAACAACAATAGAGTGTGGGTTGCCAGTGGAATAGGTGACTTCTATCCTTCATTTCCCATTCACAAAATGCTCAGGGATCTTTGGTACAGCAGGCGGCTGCGCAGGCGTGGAATTCTCGTCTTCATCGTCATCATCTTCAACCATTTCATCTAGCTCCTCAGGGTGGCTGGAACGGAAGAGTAGATATCAGCAATGGCTCCGCGAAAGGCTAAAAGTAGGCAGTCAAGGAATAGATGACTTACGCAAGGAGCTCCTTGATATCCTTCATCTCATAGTGCCTCTTCCTCCGTTCTTCAAATTGACGGTGCTTCTCTCTGGCCTCCTCACTAGTTATGAGGTGGTCACCGGTCTCTTCCTCGCCGTTTGCATCCTCAGGATCCACAATGACATGCTTTTCGCCCTTGCTGGAATCACCAGAGAGACTGCGCTCGCGGAAGATACGCTCATCGCCCGTTCTGGAACTAGAGAACTCTTCTTCAGGTTCACCAAGTTCCAAGTCCGGAATGTCCTCCTCTCTCATTCCCGGTCTCTTCTTCTGGTCTGCGTGCTTGTTGTCGAGCTCATCAACGACGACGTCCTGCGCATCGATAAGTCGTTCCTGGGCTTCAGCTAATTCCATCTCATCCTCGTCTTGTGATGGATCGTAGTGTGGCGCATAGGGTGTTTTAGGTTCGTCAATCTTCATCTTGGCGGTTTTCTCCTGTTCCGTCAGGTAGAGATTGGCCTCATCCCACCTCAAGCGGGGCGAATTCTCATCGTGCGCGCTGGCAGAGGACTGGCGCCTAGAGGCAGAAGCGCGACGAGCATTTGATGAGGAGCGTCGCCGACCAGCATTCTGGAGTGTGTTCTGCAAAGTGATCTCTTTGGTATCGACAGGATCAGGTGACGGCGAAACAGCCACCGAAGCGACAGGCGGTGCAGGAGAAACTTGGGGAACTTGGGTGTTAGAATTCTTCAAGATACCTAGAAAAAATATATTAGCATTATTACACTACCGTGTGAGACCGATCTGGCGTTTGTGCTTACCCCTTGGTCTTTTTGGCACGCTCTCAGGGCTGTGAGCGGCCATGGCAGCGGGGTGGTGGGACGTAGTCATGACGGCTGTAGCCTGGCTCTCTTGAGTGAAGCTTTGGAGTTCTCGATGCTAGCATAAAGTATATCAGCAGGGGTCTGGCACAACCAGTAAACTCTGGGCAGAATGTATACAGATATAGCGTACGGTCTTGAGAAGCGATAGATGGTTCTCGAAAGAATCAGCGTCTTGAGCTGAACGACTGGAGCTTTAGGTGGAGAGACAGCCCACCGCCTGGTCGGGTAAGATGAGGGTGGACGGCCTTAGGGTGTATTTAGCACCACGGGAGCTCTACAGTTCAGAAAGGACAGCAAGCTGAACGTAAGCAGACAAAGCTGGATAAAGCATGGAGGAAGAGTTGGAGATGTCCTGGTGTTTGTCTGAACTTGCTGCTCGCCGTTTGTTGCTTCGGGGCACGTGGGGGTTCGGGCCGCGATGACGTCGGTCGCTGAAGACAAGTCAAGCAGAGAAATTCGGTCTACAAGACAAGATAATACTCGAGTAGAGATAATAATACAATCTATTATTCTCCCTGACCCACAAGTTGATGGGCCATGGTGAAAACATATATGTGGCTTACACCTTTATTTCATTTTTTTAAACCTACTTCTAACGCACGCATCACGCCGGCATGGTATATGCTCAAGCCAGCAACTTTTCCCTTTCGATAGAAAAAGGGAACATTCCCCTAGCAAGAACAGCAAACGTATGTTTGGCGGCAGGATACGAAACGTACAGTATTCATGTCTCGAGGAAATAGCAGTTGAAAGGATCAACGCAGCCTGCCTCCGTTAAATGTCCATGCTGTTGACCGCAATTGAACTCCGCCGGTTTAGACAGCCAAAGAGATGCCCGCACGATGGCTCAAGAACCCGTCCACAAGAAGGATCGCGGCAGATAAGAAAAAGTGCAATGATAAAATGGGATATCAAACGTAAGGGGTAACTAAGTGGCGCGACAGAAACCATCCTTGCAATGGTGACGACAGTAAGAAACGAAAATACTATGAGAAAACCAAAGGATGGCCCAGATAGATGTTAGCACCAGACAGACAACCAAAAGACATATGTAAATGATCATCAAGATCCATTGTTGTTACCAATCCCAGCACACAAACCCAACAAGCAATGCGCAGTGGTGTAATTAGTAAACGAAAGTCCGCAGTGGTAAATGTCGACAGTGGTATAGAACATGGGTAGTGGGAAATGACAGATTAAGCAAATAATGAGCGAAGAAATATATATAGTGGTTTAAGCAATTGAATCAAACTCTTCCCGCTCTCTCAACCTGTTTCGCGCCAACTCATCTCCACCGTTGGCAGAAAGCTGCATCCAGTGCAGCGCTAAACACATGCTTTGCGGATCCGACTTCGGATCCTTGTCACGTCGGTACATCATCTCTGCCTTGAATGTGTCGCGAGGTAAGGTCAGAGGAAGAGTGACCCTCGGCAGAAGCTCCGGGTGAGTGAGGTAGAGAATGGCAAGCTCGCGTTGGGCAACGGGATTGCCCTCCTTGGCGGTAATAATCCACATCGCGGCCGCGTCCTCGATGGCATGGCCGGGTCTGTGGTATTCATAACTGTGCGGAGGGTGGCGTCGACTAAGCTCTTGAGAAACAATCTTGTCGGCGATCTCCACCATGCTGTTACAGACCTCATCTTTCAGGCTAAGGGCCGCCAGTCCAAAATGGAGGAAAGCGGTCCCGCTTTCGGTCTTGTTCAGAATTTCGCTAGGAACAAAAGCAGACACAAACTGCAAGTCCCTGAAAAGTGTCTTTGGCTGGATATCTTGCAATAGCGTTCGCAGGGTATCAACAATTTCGCTCTCCGTCGGACACAGGTGATCAGATTGTCGGGAGCTAAAGGTAGAGCCAGCCACAGGCGAGCTAGGTGCCTGTGCTAGACTTTCGGCGGAATAACGGAGCCTCCAGGGCTGTGAAAAGCTGTAGCGTAGAGACCGATTCTGCTGTAGACCGGACACTTTCACCTGCTCGAGAGCACTGCTCTTGGCATTCAATCTTTCTTCAGCAGAATTGCACAGGGAAGCGATGACCAGTGTCCTTAACTCACGAAGAGCCTTGAGTTTGACAAAAGGGTTGGCATGTCGTGAGAAGGACTCTATCAACTGACGGAAGGCGGTGCGATAAGGAAAGCCTGAGCTTTCGGACTGGTCTTTGTTAATGGAGGCCTCCGGGGCAGTTGGCGTCATAGGCGTCATAGGCGTCACAGGCGTATATTGTCTGGACATGATAGGACCGACGGATCTACTCCGTCGACGTCCCATAAATCGGTCTGCGCCTATATCAATTTCATCGCGGTTCGAAGCAGAGTCGCATTCAGCCAAGAATTTCCGAATTCTTGCCCGCTTGGCCATCTGCACCTGGATTCGTTTTTGGTTGAGACAGTTGGTGAACCAGGCATCGGTCTCACTGCCGCAACTCCACACAGGAGAACCCAGGTCACTGAGGAGAAGACTTGTCAAGGTCTGTCTTAGTTCGTCAAGAAAAGCGCTCTTGCCGTGAATGTTGCGCTCACTTCGGCGTGGAGGTGGCATCGAGTCGCTGAACATCGAAGGCGGCCGAGATTGAAAACTGGAAGCGCTAGCCGCAGACTGCGCTTGCGTGTGCGGTGCAGACCAGAAGGTGCTATAGGTATCAGCCGTAGAGCTGGACGCCGTTCGCCCCGGCGAATCCCCGATAGACGAAGTATCAGTGGCAGCATCTCTGGGTGCTCTCCATTTATCGGAAGCGAGACTTTGGAATGACGACTTGCGAGCCAAAGAAGGTGCATCGTTGTATGGTCGTGAAAAAGCCTCAGATACACGACTCAATCCGAATGTCTGAGAGGTGTAGAGCGCGTCTTCACTAGTTATACTAGACGGTCGAACGCCCGTGGCAGCAGAAAGCCCAGGATATCCTCGAACCGAGGATGTTTCGTACTTTGCGCGCTCCTTCTGGAATAGCTCACTGGACCACAAGACGGGGGCATCCGACATTGTCTCTCCAATGAGTCTGTTGATGCTCGACTTCACCTCATAGCAGAAACGATGTATTCTTTCTTCGCCCTTACAGAAATTGTCAATGCCGTGATGCGTTAGCCATTTTCTAGTTAGGTCGACTTGTTCATCGGATAGCTTGTTCGGGCCTCCTTGGCTGCCTGATGCTTTCATCACGTTCATGACTTGCACTTCTGGTTTCTGCAAGAAAGAACCGGCCAATGATCTGCCACTGTTTCGACCACGATGTTCGTTCGAAGGGTGCTTCTGCAGACTTGAGTATACCATTGTCTTCAATGCAAGGGCCACATGTTTCGCATCTTCATATCTCATCGAGTTCTTGACGTCGGTCATGTACCACATCTTGTTGCGGAGCCTGGTTAGGCCCTTCATCATTTCTCGCAGTTTCGTCTGCAATTGGTCCAAGGTGCGGTCGAGCATGACGAAGCTGCTTTCGCAGCGCTCGATAATGGAGCAGGACAATTCCAGCGACCGCTTACAAGATGTAACTAGAGGTTGAAGGATCCATGAATCGTTGACAGGGTGTGGTGAGAATTTGGCGGCTCCACGACGTAGCTGCCGTGACGCGTTCCACCAGTAATGGGCGCCGATGAAATCCGCCTGCTGCTGACAGAGAGATAGTGCATTGTCAAATCGTTGTTTCAGAGGGGACGGAATCATCTGCTGAGGGTAGAAATGAGAGCCATAGCTCGAGCGCTTGAGGGCTTCCTCTTCGTGTACGAGCTTAACTATAGCCGTCTGCAGAGCTTCATAGTTCTCCTCCGATCCGATAGTAGTCGACCGAGCCCCATTGTCCGAGGCATCGTCGTTTTCGGGGTCGTCCTCATGGGACACTACCCAATTGAGAGATCTGCCATTGTGAGTGACAAGGAGGATCGCCCAGTCCTCTGCCATAGGGTGGTCCAGACTAGGACGGTCATCTGATTCAAGTTCGAAGCGAATACGGTCCACGTTCTGGCTTAGCGGGCATCGTGGCTGCGAGATCAGGCTACAAGTCGAATCACTTGCGAGGCTGTTGGCCCTTGTTACATCCGGAGAATTCGTTTCGCCTGAGAATACTGTCCTGGTCGTGGCGGGTTGGGATGACAAACTATCAATTCTTCCCTGGAAAAGCTGGGATTCAAAAATCCGGCTGGTTCGACCACTGTAGGACTGAGGCGGGCTAAAGGAAAATGATGACATGCCCGAAGGTGAGGAAGACTCAAAGGACGTGCAGATGGACTTGGGGAAGAGCACGTTCAGAATAGTGAGGATATCTGCGGCAGAGAGGGTCAGGAAGGAGGAAGGCAGGCTCGCAGAAGGCTCAAAACAAGTGGAAGCACATTTTGCAGAGGCGTCGCTATCCAGTCCGGAGTGGGCTTCTGGACTATTGTGGTAGAACCAGGTGATCATGTTGTCTACGTGCTGTCTGACACTAGGACGCGCCATCGAAAACTGGGGCCTGCAACAAGAGTCAATCTCATTCTCGACGAACCAAGGAAAGAGGCGAGGGAATCATACAAGGAATGGAGGACCCTGAAGACCTGAGACTGCGCCCTGAGTCCAATTTGTCCCAAAAGCTTCTCTCGGGCATCCTTGCTGATGTGGAAGTCGAGAAGAAGACCGTGAGCCTGCAAAGACAAATTAGTAACTATGCAAATGAGATCGAGGAAGGGAGGTTTGGCTTGCCTCTGGGTAGGATAGTGCATTATGCAAGAATTTGGAAAAGAACCACTGCACAAACATATAGTCGAGGAAACGGTCACGGGTTTCAGGTACGGTCAGCTTTCCAAAGATGGCTCTTCCCATTTCCAAAGCTCCGTGCGGGAAACCCCCATCAGGGTCATCCAGGATTTCGAACAGGGTCTCCACGGCGGATTCAAAGAACTCCTCGGCGGCATCGGTCCGGAAGGGGTCTGGCGGCTCAGCGTCGAAGCTGAGTCCCAAGGGACTTTCGATATTCTCCAAAAGGAAGGCACCTTTCTGCAGGACGTCCATGAGGTAAAGCTCAAATTTGGGTTTAACCTTCCAGTGGCTACAAAGGCTCCATGAGGACAGGACGTATCCCACGAAGGAATGGTGTTTACTGCCTCCATGGGAAATGAGTTTGGCGCACGTAGAGGACCAAACATCCAGACGCAAGCGGGACTCGGCTGAATCAGAGTTCACAGAAGGGGCGAATACGTTGAAAAGCAAAGCGGACAGAGGGTCTGTCCGCTCGAAAGCCAAAGCATGGTCTTTGTAAGGGATAGACTGGGTAGCGGTGCGTTTAGAAAACAAGAACTGGTTCCTAGTTCGGGATGAAAAGACGGAATCACCGCCCTCGAGCGCCGTGGCCGACGAGACGAGGGTCGAGAGCTGGGAGGGCGTGAGGCTGCTGATCCTTTCGAATAGAAACTGCGGATCCGTGCGAACCAGATTCAAAATTTCAAGGAGATCACTCCTTGATTTAGGGCTCAACTGATGCAGGAAGCTGGGGAAACGGTTCCTTTCCGAATCCAGTGCCAGAGGATTCCCTTCCAATGGGTCCTGTCGATGGAGCAGACGGCGGGAGGTAGAATTAAAAGATTCCTGGATCTCGTGGACGGTGTTGTAGATGACCATGAAATTGGGCTTGTCGCCATGTTTGAAACCCTCCACCAGCCCTTTCTGGACCGCAGTTCCAACCCGCAGCAGGCGCGCAGACAGACCGATGGAAACCCTGGTAGCTCGTAGTCGCTGTTCCAGGTATCTCCGTTGCACCTCACGGTGCCGGCGCTGGCAGTACAGAACGGCAAACTCCTCGAAGGACGCTTTGGGACTCTCCACCTGGGACGGAAGTCCAGCCGCCGGGGAGAGGCTGCGGCCATCCGGGAACATCCTGGGGACCTGGCGGGATTCCTCGCAGGACTCACCTTGGCAGGACGTTGCATCCGCGGGGTGATCAGAGATCCCGTCCGCTCCGGACAGAGTGAGCTTCTCAGAGACGTTAGCCGCCGTCATGGAGCACGCCGCATCCTCTAGCAAGCGTGGCGAGTCACATGGTGAAGGTGACTCGACGGGCGACGGGGGCAGCGCTGGTAGAAATCCAAGTCAGTCATGGTTTACATGCGATGAAGCAGATAAAAAAAAATTTAATACAGAAAAGGGGAGGAAACGGGGGTTGCGCATTCAATCCGGGCTGGGAACCGCAGACTTGTATATGGCGCACGTACGGATCGCATAAGCCAGGACGGGGGAAAGATAGGCATGTTGGGCATCAATCATCTTGCCATGGGCAAGCTCGCGGCATCTGTCTCGAGACGACTCTCGAGAACGCACGATGCCCCTGGCGACGAAGAATGATCTATCGCATGATTCTGCTGGCGTGCGGGAGGAGGACGAGCGATGGTTGGAGATGGAGATGGTGGTGGTGGTAGTGGTGATAGTAGCAGTAGTATTATCGATATTATTCTGGGCGTCGGACGGGAGCTCCAGGGCTGGAAACGTGGGGTAGGATAGGACCCGGCCGCCGCACGAGTCGCGCGAGAGACTGTCGGAGGACTCAGCTTACTTTGTTGTTGCAGAGGGTTCAAAAGATAATTTAATTTAAGACAAAGATGCGAAGAGCAACCAGACAGACAGAAGTCAGACAGACAAGACAAGACAAGACAGGCAGAGACACAAAGACAGAGGCCGGAGATGAATTGGCCTGGACGAGGGACAGGACAAGAGACGAGACGAGGCCGAATGACTTGCAGGCCAGCCCATCCACGACTAGAGGCCCCTAAGCATCTTAGTCTTCTCACTTGAGGATGACAGGTTGCTCCGTCCTGACTCGAATCGGCCAGCTGCAGGCGGGGAGCGAGCTGTGGCTGGTGCAACACCACGTCGTCGACTCAATCTGACCGCTCTGCTCGACCTTCTGGAATTGTCGCCTCGAACTGATCGCTGCGGATCGGCCACGTCGTTGGACGAGCGAAGGCGACGATTCACCGCATTAGCTGCCTCGCCGTCGAATCATCGCGCCAGGGGGCCGTTGATGTGCTGGCACTGCAGGCCCCACGGCTGGAGAAAAAGATGACCAAGTCGATGAACTATCCCATCGCCCATGACATGACGCATCCTGAAGGGCAGACGCCAGCTGAAAGAAGGCTATGCTATCGTCGGAGGCGCACGGAGAGCCCGAGTCGACTGGCTAGTCCTGCCAACGAGCGAATAGATACTCTCCTCCTTGGCCTTGTCTACGGTCGATCCGGGCTGTCATCGGAGATGGCAAGGGGAAGAGGCTCAGAGAGAGGCACAGAGGCAATCGACGCCAAGGGGACAATCCAAATCAAAAGCATCGTCTATCCCCATCTCAACAATAATCATCAGGGGAAACAGTCGCTGATCCCGCCACCACTGCATGTGTCCGCTCTTCTGTACATCATCTTCATACCATATTGCCCCCAGCGATTGCGGCTGGAGGCCTGTCTACTGGATCGTATTCAAGCGAGGGGTGCTGCAGTGGAGGGCGACCCGTCCCAGGAAGTATTTTATATCCTCAGATCCTATCAGTCATGTTGTTTTCCCCTCAGCCGTGGCCCCAAACCTGCGCTCGAGGTCCACCGCCCGTCGCGCAAGTGACAACGCAGACGTGCAGCAGACTATCTACGGACCGTGCCTGCTGGTGAACCAGATCGTACCTCGAACCTCTGCTGCTCTCCTCTCTGATCACGAGAACCCGAACCCGATCGGGCTGCGTCGGATCTGATTGCGTCTCACCAGGTTCATCATGACCAGCTCCTGTCTGCACTCCGGACGGCAGACGCTGGACGTCCCGAACGTGCAGCTCACGCCCAGCTTTGCTTCAGATCCAGGGGACGGCAACCGATCCATTGGCATCCCGTCAAGTACGGGAGCTCCAGGAGCTATCCGGACGTCTCAGTGCGAGAACGTGCAAGGAGACTAGCTCAGGATGCAATATGCAGTGCATCATTTTCCTTCTCTCTCCAGCTCCAACTGCGATTCTAATGACGCGGAACTAACAGGCAACCAGTGCATGCATATAACGAACCTCCAAAGTGTGAGGCGACCGTATTCATAACAGCTCCATGGTTACCATTCAATAATCGCTGATGTCTCCGTTCCAGCCATGCCGTCGATCCTCTACCGGCGTCGTTCTTCGTCGGGGTATACAGCTGCAGAAACGAGGCTGACCACGCTCAGCAGAGTCTGGAAGTCTTCGCCGCGGCGCTTACATGATTTCAGGTGTCCCTGTTGGCCTTTCATACTCGCTATTGGCGTCCCGGTTCGGCATCGCAGCAGCATTGCTGCTACTAAGCTCCAATGAATCGATCTGCGTCCCGTTTCTCGAAACGAGAAACATGACGTGTTACCGTCATGGCATCGAGCTGCACATAGTCCCCCATTGCAGTATCTAGGCTCTGTGCGAACCTAGAAACCGCTTCATAACGACATGTCGACCCATGAAGAGTTCCGGGTCTATCTATATGTCGGGGTACAGGACGCCTAGACCCTTCACCGGAGCAGTTACCCGATTCTGCCCCATCGTACATTCTCCCAAGACGCTGATAACATCCAAACCAAAAACTAGCTTTTTGCAGCAGCTCCGAGGGACTAACAATCACATGTAGCGCTTTCAAGGGGCTCTGATACCCAGGAGGATCAGAGGTTCCACGTATGTAAAGAGTCATAGTTCTATCTCCCTCAGCCCTTGTGAGCACATGTACTTGTCTAGACCCTTGGTATATAGACCTCTCGTAGCTGCATCTTATTAAGCCCTTATCCAAATTAATTCGTCTTCTATTGGCAGACGAACACGTTGGAATCGGAACGTACTCCTCGCCTCGCGGCTCTTAGATCTCACCAGCGACTAAGTATCACATGCCCAGTGGATTTGGCCCAGCAAACAGTCTGCAGCATTTTTTATATATAGACCCAATACCGTATAACAGACATTGAACATAGAACACGGAGAACATATCTCATAGCGTCGAAACTTCACTGTAGTTGTTACTGGGCTCGCAGTCCCTCGTAAGTATGTACTTGCCTTTGATCCAAGATGACACCATAAGTTTCTTGAATCGCCGGGTTTCTACTGTATTACGGGCGATATTTATTCTTGGTATTAGCTAGTCAACTAGCTATCAATGTGCTGGTTAACTAACATGCCTCTGCAACTACGGACAGTCTCACCGCTTCTTACCTATCTTTCGGAATCATCCACCGCAACCGCTTAACTAGAATAGCGCCGGACCGGCCCGCTTTCATAGGCGCTTACACCCCACGCGGCGCACCCCGAATGCCGCCCCGGCGTACGGACTCTGAAGCAGCAGGGGCGAAGAGGACTGACTGCCGGAGTCCGGGGGCTGTTTTATGTTCTATAGCAAATCTTTTCTTTCGTTCTTTCGTTCTTTCTTTCTTTCTTTCTTTTTTTTTTTTGCCCCGAGGCTTACTCATAGATAAGCACGAGAATGTTAGTAATTCAGTCTTGGTTCTTGGTTCTATCTACTAGAAAAAGTCAAACAGACTCCGATGAATCCATAGACAAGATATTATCCTGGCTCTGGAGTGTAAGTTGATGATATATCGTCACTGAATACAAGTAGGATATACTCAACCCTGTAGATCCATACATTGATATCGCTAAACTGATTAGATTGCACAACTCCAACATGAATAATGGCACTCATGCTCTTCTCTAGTTTCTCTGGTACAAATGTAAAATGGTCCCGTATCTCAAAGTCCAGCAGACATATAGCAATATATTCATTGTAGAAATGGATTAACCCGAGGATGGCTCGCTTGGAGCCATCTCCACAATGCCCATCAAGAACAGCGCCGTAACTCCACCAGTCCGATAACTATGACCCCGTTATACGTAAGTGGCATCGCTCAAATATCAACGACCGAAGAATATGCAATACTTTATTTGCAGACCCATTTCTTGTCTGCTTCTTTCTGGCCCACGCGAGTAGCGACACTGTTCAGAGTATCCTTGAGGACATCTTTCGACACTTTCGGAAATCTAAGATATAAGTCAGAACACCGATTCCAGTTATACAAGGACAGTTGCTCGTACCGCTTCTTCAGAATCTCAATGAGACCCATCTTCGTGAGATCACTTCCCTCGACAACTTCTTTGAATTCCGCTAGCTGCTCCGGGGGAAATAATTTCTTTGTTTTGCTAGCAGGATGTGAGGGCAAGGCAGATCTTGTTTGACCATCGGTTCCAATCGCTGACACACCCTGACCTGGGGGACCCATGAAAGCGTGTAGGGTCGAACGTCCAGGGGGGATGGCGGGCGCTGGCATCGAACTTTTCGCATTTACATTTTCTGATGCCTTCGGTTTCTCCCAGTAGGCGATGGAGAAAGGGTCGATAGGAAATCGTGCTGCTTCGGAGATGATTTCGACCTTATAACAATCAAGCTCAGGGTCGACACCAGTTTCCTGCCAACGCAAACCGCTACAAACAGGTTCCAAGTCACCAACAATAAGTCGTCTCTTGCCGTCGATCTGGTTTTCGTCGTCATCGTCTAAGAAACCATCCATATCATCCTCGCCATCCTCGCTTAGCTCCTCTTCGCCTTCAGAATCGAGATCTTCTCCTTCTTCAGGCTCCTCCCACTCGGCTTCCGAGTCGTAATCGTAATTCGTTTCTGGCAGTTGGCGTTGAAAGGGGTTTCGGGAGAGTTTCATAGCGCACTCTTCAGAAATGCGCCTGGTATAAGTTCCTTGATAAGGAGGCCGCACATCTTCACTGAATTTTAATGTCTTCATCGTTACCTTCCTGAGCATGTCCTGCGGCTTAGGACCTCGCTTGGTCGGGTCGAGCAAGTCCTGAGACTCCTGCAATTTGAGAAGAATATCCTTCACAGGAACTATGTGCCTTCCACGCCGTCGCCTATATGGTATGGCATTGAAGACCTCTGCAAGTTTTGATACTGACGTCTCTGGCTGACTATCACTACCAGATTTGAAAGCCTCGTCTAGTTTTTCACGAAGATGACGGAGAGCCTCTGCATCCCGTTCGAATCGACTGATCGGGGCGACCTGTGTATGGGACTGTACGAAGAAATCCGGAAACTCGCGCTTGTAAGCCGATATGGTATCAGTGGGTTCAGTATCCGGTGCTTCTGCATTCGAACCGTCAGCAACAGTAGCAGCAGCCACCTTATTGGGAGACGCCTGGTTCGTTGATGGCGCCTGTGCAGACGACGGCGTAGCTCTTGGCTTCGCAAAAAAGGCGTTCAACCGCATTTGGGACTAGTATCAAGTGGTTAGCATTTTCAAGATAATAAAGACGATTCCAGCTCCTTACTCTTTCCTTCTTTATCTTCTCATCTTCCTTTTTCTTTCTCTCCTCTTCCTTAGCTAGTCGCTCCTCCTCCTTGAGTTTCTTCTTTTCCTCCTTCTTCTTGCGTTCCTCCTCACGCTCAGCATCCCGCTTCTTCCTTTCTTCTTCCTTCTGCCGTTTTTCTTCCTCCTTTTTGGCTTTCTCTTCTTCCTTCTTCGCCTTTTCTTCCAGCTTTTGCTTTTCTTTCGCTTCTTTTTCTATCCTTTTGGCCTCCTTGCTCGCCGGTGACAGTTTACGTTTTTTCTGCGCGCTTGCTGTGGCCGTGCCTAAAGGTTGTTGATCAGAGGCTCCCGTCGGCGTGGTTGAATTGGGAGCTGAAATAGTTGCCAGAACCGAATTTACTGGCGTCGTCTCTTTCGCTGGTGTACGGCCTCGTTCCACCGGGCCGCCCTGGGCCTCAGTCGGACGATCTTTCATGACTTCATCATGCTCATCCGAAACCTTCTCGATTGCACTGGATGCTTTCTGTTCTTCAGGGGCTCGATTCTCCTGATCGTTGCTCTCGCTAGATGTTTGTGCACGTTTCGTCTCTCGTTCGAAACCCTCCACTTGGTCGAAAGACCGTTTTCTCGATGCTGTTGGCGATGGGGGAGGAAAAGACTGAGAAAGAGAGGACGACACCGGAGGAGCACTCTCCATGGCTACCTCCATACTCGATCAATGTAGAAAATCTTCCCCTCTGAAGAGAGCAATGTAGTGGGAGGGGGGACTCAAAGGAATGTCGAGAGAACAGTCGTGATCATCAGGGAGGAATTGACGTGGATAGAAAACGTCCTCTTTTGATAGTCCAGGGGAGTATTCAGACGTTCTCAATTCTGCAATTCTGCGTGGAAAGCGGGCTATGAATGAAGCTCTGCGTGAAGGGGTTTCATCCAAGACCGTTGTGGGAGGTGAATGAGTGTCGTGCTCCAGACCGTATCTCCGACCGTGGCAGTTGCTGTTCTGGACGCGTTAATTGAAGTTTCGCGCCTTCCCTCGCGTCTGATCGCATGGTCTGTGCGTCACGGCGTCCCCCAATAGGCTGGATTCGGCTAGCGTCAACACTCCGCATCCATCTCCATAACACAGACAAAACATAGTTATCAGCTGGCAATTGGGACAACGCACATCAGCTGGGAGTAACTGGATAACTGAGAAATATATTGTAGATTTTAGGAGCTAAGCATTATGGTTGAGTGCCTTGGCCTACGAAATAAATTAGAAACAGCATTGTTCTTTGGGTAGGACACAGTAACTTGCCGACCAGAGAGACGTAGTATTTATCCGCTACGACGAAAGAGTTTCTGATACATTTCTTAGTATTCTATTTAGTAGCGTCATATCTGAATCTATGACAAGCAGTTATGCGTGGGCAGGAGAGGGGAAGGGATGGAAAGGAGAGTCCCTTGTATTACTGATCTGTACCCCGGCATCAAGAACTTGAAACCTCATGTCGATTCTCGTAAAATAGCAGAAAATTCGAGCAAGTATATTGAAATATTTCGCTAGCGCTCAATGAGTAAACGGTGAGTGTTGCTACTCATTGTTCGTGTGCAACAGTGAAGATTGCGTTTGTGCATGGTATGGATACCATTAAGCTTCGAAGATCGGACGAGGACCTATGTTGGAAGATGAGACCATGAGGATTTTTGAAAGGTCCTCCTGCACTGATGATTTACGAGTAGCTACACGATGACCACACATAATTTCAATATATAATATATACTAGCTTATTATTACTATTATTATTTTCCTCGAAGCCCAATGCTCAAATATCTAAACCAGCGCGCTCTTGGGACGATACACTGCTGCATAGCCAGCACGAATGCAATGTACAGGTGCACAAAAAGCATGACGGATGGCGGAGTCAAGTCAAGAAGCCATATAGATAACAGGAAATTGAGGGCCGGAGAGATGCCATGGAGCTGAAAATAAATGGAACAATGCCAACGCCAATGCTATGGTGCATGGCACCTGAATCTGAATTTGAATCAATGTGACAAATGCCACCGCTCAACCATCCGAACTCCCTGTTTGAAACCAGAACTTGCAATGCAAAAGAAAGACGCGACCATATCGAGAAGCTCAAGACCTTGAAGCAGATGGTCGTTAAAAACAGCGTCCCAAGTCAGTAGGATATGGAAAGCGCGAATACCACGCAAGTCCGACAAACTGTTCCAATGATCAAATATGTATGCACCCCCGAATGGGATGCAGGGCAGTCCGGCAAAAGACATAGGGTATCAGTGAAGTTTACTGTTTTTTGATCACCAGATCTAGTCCGGTTATGAGCCCAAACAGTGTGGCCTACTTGAAACATCCCCTCGCAGAGAGTTTAGTCGTTGTCAGGGTTTGCAATAAATAGTCGCACTCCAGTCATGGTCGTTGTGCGATCATCGACACTACCTCGTCGTCTTAGCTCGTCTGCTGTGCTAGCCTTCTGAGCTGCGGCTGCAGCTGCACTCGGCGCTGCCATGTCTCCAACACTACCAAAACTGTCTTCAGGGTCGCTCTCCCTGTTGCCATCTTTGGTGAAGTATTCATTCGTTTCCTGAGCTTTATCTTCGGGAGTCTCCACTTCAGGGATATCTGTGCTTCCGTTTGGAGGTGTGCTGGTGCTGCCATATCTGCTGCTCGTTGGGCGTTGATATCCGCTCGGGTAACGGGTGTTACTTCCCAGAGAGCTACGACCGCTACCGGTCCGACGATGGTATGGCATATCGTGGCTGCGGGTTTCCTCGTCTGCATCACCCACCTCGTTCGCACTTAGGCGTACAGGAACGGTGGCCGCAACAAAGGTCGACGGTGAGAAATCAGTCGCTCCTTTCCCTCCATGGTGCTTGATTTTACCACTGCCCAGGGTACCTGTGCGTCCAGCGCCAGCGCTTCTGTGGACTTCCAGGTAGGCCCTCTTTTTATCTGCCCGTCTCTGAGCGAGAAGCCGGGGATCTTCAGGCTGGGATCGATCGCACCATACTGTAGCCTTCTGTCGCCGCATCAACGCAACATATCCCATCTGAGAACTGCCGGACCGGGATGACGAACTCCGGCGCACGTCGGTCGATGGTCCGTTTCCAGTTGAGCTGGTCGAGGTTGTAGCACTAGATAGGCGCCTCGAGGGCGGATAGTTTGCCGGGTTTGTGACGATAGGAGGGGTCGCGGTGTATCCGGTTTGCTGAGGAGCCATTTGAGGAAACACAGACGAAGATGACGTGCGAGTACGGTTATGAGCGAACGAGGACGGTGGAACAGCGGAGAGTTGTTGAGGAGCGTTGCCATCGAAAGATTGAAACGGGAACCCAGAGTTCCGTCCAGCTACTGGCTTCCGCGCAGGAATCTGATGGGGAGGCAGGCGATAGTCGGCCATATTGGGTGGATATTGCACCCCGGCCATTTGGGGCAGTTTTTATCGGTCGCAAACAGGGAGAGCAGACGTCGGAAAGAACCACTGGCGGTCCAGAGAAGCCAAGGGTAGACTCAGAGGCAGGAACTGGCCTGGCGACTCGAGCAACCACTTGTGCTTATGGTAATAATTGAAGCACGGTCCCGCGAGAACACTGGTACCCGCCACTGGATGATATAACGGCGACTCTTTTTGCAGGATAATGTCATCGAACGCCTCCTGGCGTTGTGTAAACAGTGAGTCCAACCAGACACGGTTGAGAAAAGAGGTTGTCAACACGGGTTGATCTCGTTCTATCGAGAACGCGTGATGAGGTTTGACAGGGGCTGAGACCTGCTGTCACTCCCTCAAATGTGACACAAGAGGGGTTCGGCGACGGACGGATAGGACACGTCGTGGCCGGGGGAAAGAAGGGGAGAATGAAAGGCACAAAATGGTCTAACAATGGCCAGAGAGAGAAGGAGAACAAGGGAAATAAGAGATGCCTAGCAGGCCGTTGAGGTGGATGATGTTTTGACGTCTCTTTTCTCAGAGCGGAGCTGGAAGTTCCCCGGTCAAGGGCGGCTGAAGTCGCAGAGGCTAAAGAGTCGAACCATCGGTACTGCGCCGTATCGGTCGTACCGGTATTCAAACAATACATTACCATACCCGATCCAGTACGAGATCCGTCTTGGCCCTACGAAATCCCTCTCTTTTCTCTTCTTTTTCTTCATCTACCGAGCGAATCACAAAAGAAAGAGATGAGAAAAACAGCAATTCTCACAGACACTGCATCCACTCTTTTTGACTTTTACTCTATTTCTTTTTTTCTTTTTCTTTCTTTTTTTCTTCACCAGCCACACCGTTGGAAGATCACGGTGGGACTCCTTGTCGGCGGTTCTGTGCCTGATGGCCGCCTCTGAAATAGTCACTTGACGCTCTGACCTCTCGATGCAGAAGCCGTGCGGCCCTAATGCTGCCATGAGGGGAAGACGAGGGGTGATGTTCCCTCCATACAATGGCGGTTGTCGCGCAGGAGCTGTCGTATTTCCGGCTAACAACGTGCTAGAGTGGACTCGTAGGGCTCAAGCAGCTGTCGTTGGCATTCTTCGCTAGCTTTCCTTGACAGTCTGGACCATGGGCCATTACTTTCAACGCCGCGATCCAGAGTATCTCAGAACGCGATGGAATTTCCCGCATACGTAAAAGGGTGAGGTTATACGCGCTGTAACCACAGAAATCGCGGGAAGAATGGAAGGGTCCCGTCGGGGAGGAATCCCATAGTGTTTTGCGCGTTTTCGCTCTCGTTGCAGAGTAGCTCTTTTCGGCAAGTCATTTTCCTCGAAAGCAGTCTCTAGCTCCCAGGATCGGTCATGGAACCAGGCACCCAAAAGCCTCGGAGTCGCCGGCCTTGGATAAGTTGCTGACAGGATGACAAGTACCAGCCAGGCCCACTATTCATCTCAGTTCTCCGGATATTTGATGCCAGCTGTTGCGCATTACGTCCTTCCCTGCCATGCGAAAGGCTTAAGAGTCCCACTAAGGATGTGGAGGAGGCAGTCCGGAGTACTCGACTCGAGTAAGTAATCGGGTGCCCGGCCAGCAGGGGCCAACGAGAAGAGCAAGCGAGCGGTAGTGGATCGGCCAAAACCTGGAGGAAGTTGGCACAATCTCGCCTTTAGTCAATTTCCAGGTACCTTCGAAGCGGACATCATTCTCTGGTTTAACTAGCTCGTAGTCAATGCTCAGCGATCGCATAGGGAACATAAAATGGAAGAGCCATGTGGTACTGTCTCAGTCAGAGCAAATAGTATGATCGGGATGGCATCATGTAAGATGGAGCCGTTAAAAAGCTCAGACATCCGAATTGCTTTGCTGGTTAGAGTAGTTCATTGGAGCAGTTATTCTTCTGACCTTCTCGGGAACGGCCATGGGAACGAGTGGCGGAAGGATACGATCCGGTACAATACGGATACAGGACGAAAGGTGGTTCTGTCGTGTTCTGTGACGTCGCTGCAGCTCCACCTCGCAAGAAGCGCCTGGAAGAGAAAGAAACGAAAGAAGAGAACGAAAAGAAAAGGAAAAAGAATCCAAAACTAGGTTATTGTGCGCGCACGTGCGAGTCCCTCGAAATATGAGTTAGTATTATTGTTATTTCTTTGCCTACTTGCACTCTTTCGAGAGGAATTGGCAAATTGCCAATTCTCATCTATACGACGACAACGACTAGTTACTAACTATGCCTGTAGCAACGGTCGTCACGACAGTTGGGCTCAAGGACGCGGTCTCCTGCTCGCCTATTGGCTGTACGCTTATCATGAGTCCTTTTGCCCTCGGGTGACATTATCAACGGCGGTTATGCTACCCCAAGGGTTGTATGTTACATCCGCTACGATCATATATCCCCCAGATGTTTCACAGGGATGTCATAGTCACCTACTTTTAGTACATCAGTGTTGGCGCTTGTTAGAGAACTATCAACCGTTATTATTAGCTCCCGTTTGATATTTTTATTTTTATTTTTTATTTTTTTTATTGTTGTAAGGTTGAACAGCAGAATAGCCCTATCTCTCCTCCAAGACCCACGTCCGATGCAGGGGAAGGAACGGAATCAACACTAGTCAAGGGTAAACTCAATAAAAAAATAAAAATAAATAGTGAAAAAGTTCTACAACATGCCGTCCAGCGATCGGTTCCCCATTCTAAATTGTCCTTATACTCCTCTACTTTAGGCGACCTGCAGAAACGGATGTGCCAGCAATTCAGCAGCAGATATCTTCGGGCATCCAACAAAGCATCCAGCGCGCAACCCAGGAGAGGTTCGCATCGTTCTTCTTCGGTCAAAGACCGCAGACTGTCCTGAGTAAGACTGTGGGGATTCCGATCGGCAGCCAAGAAGCGCCCTATGAGACGGGAACAGATTTCAATGTGAGACAACCAGACGATACCAGAGATAAACTAGAGAACTTATCTCCTTTTTCCCAATTTGTGTGGCTGAGGTGAGACAAAATGTGTGGCGCGAAACTTAGCCTTTCAGTCAGAATATGTGCGTGAGGCTTCGGATGAGGTGGTCCCAGCAGTGATACCCTCTTCACGAAGTGGCTTAGCTCTGTATATAATCGGGCCAAATGGGGCTTGATCCGGAGAAGAGAAACCGTGCCTCCACCACGTTCCATAACTTGAACAAACTAGGGCTCAGCTATGACGCAAAAGAGTTGCGGAATGAGAAAAAGGAGAAAGGAGAAAAAGCAAAAGTGCGGTCATGACTTAGTATCACGTCCGCTGCGCGGGTCCGAAAGTAGAAGTACCAGTAGTCGATATACTTAGCTTCCTCTTTGAAGTGCTTGAGGAGGCCGATTCTTTCTCAACTGCGACTAGGGTAATTCAATAATTAGAAGGACCAATCAAGTCAGCCACTGTATAGTCCAAGAAAGAAAACGGTTATTTCCTATAAATTGAGGAAAATATAAACATACAGCCAAATCTACCAGCTCCATTACAACTTCATGCTTTGTGTGAAGATAATCCAATCAACTTGAGATATTCCTCTGACACTCTAACATGAACTGCAAGCAAATAGTGACAATTTCCTCCCTTCACAGAGATCCTAGCATCTTCATAACGTCTTTTGCATTATCTTGAACTTGTCATGGCATGTTCTAGGAAGTTTTAATCTTTGTTCAATATTGAGATCTAGTGATAAAAGGGTTGTATTTCCATAATAGATTATTTTTCTGTGTTTCGAGACGAGTGAAAAAAATAAATTCCTAATCTCCATGATGCAGAAATTTGTATAAGTGGTTGTTCCGAGGAAATGCTTAATAGTTATAGAGCGCTTTCGCTAACTACATAATATTCCATTCTTCTCCCCTAAAGATAATATATAGAATCTTACAAGCACCACCAATCAATCAAATCTACAACTTCGCCCCCGTTGACCGGACGACTGTTCCATCATCCTTAACATTGAAATCCTTCCCTTTCTTCCACCTCATCCATTCCTGCAATGTCTCCTGTCCTCCCTTCCCAGCCTCAAGAACATGACCTTCCCAACCACCATCGTCCGACTTGATGGGTATACCAGGCGTATCCGACAAATCCACCGCTAGCCCCTGCTCATGGCCCCTTTGCTGAAGCTCATCTTGCTCCAGGATGGGTGTGGCGCAGGCGTCTGTGCCGTCAAAGATGGCTTCCCATTCACTGCGCGTCTTTTCCTTGAACCGTTTCTCGAATACGGATCGCAGGGCAGGCCAATTACCCGGGTTGTTTCGAGAGGGGATGGCTTTTGGGTCGAGACCCAGGCCCTTTATTAGATCCTTGTAGAACTTCGGCTCTAGAGCGCCTACGGCGAAGTATTTCCCTTTATCTTTTGTTTCGTAGGACGTGTAGAAAGG
The DNA here is from genome assembly GCA_029606185.1 of Paecilomyces formosus. Taxonomy (NCBI): domain Eukaryota; kingdom Fungi; phylum Ascomycota; class Eurotiomycetes; order Eurotiales; family Thermoascaceae; genus Paecilomyces; species Paecilomyces formosus. The sequence continues at coordinate 1,314,324 of JAPVCB010000017.1, read as the reverse complement.
ACAACCGCCATCTAGCAGGTTCTTTCCTCGCGGTCCATCCCACGCTGGCAGATGTCTCGAGAGACGGGGCATCGTCGCGACATATGCAGATCCATCGACCATGTTCGCTTCCACGATTTGACCTTTCCCTGTGCGAGATCGGGAAATCAGGGCGAGGAGAATGCCCAGGAAACACATTGAGCCGCCACCGGCGAAGTCGCCAAGGAGATTGATCGGCGGGTATGGCGCAGAGTTAGCAGGCCCCAGCATGGAGAGGACTCCAGAAACAGCGAGATAGTTGATATCATGGCCAGCCATGGTGCTGTATTTCCCCGTGCGACGGAATCCCGTCATGCGGGCGACGATAAGTCGTGGGTTGCGTTTCAGCAAAACCTCCGATGGGGAGAGACCCAGACGTTCTAGGACGCCGGGACGGTACGGGTCGATGAGGACATCGGCCTTGGATATCAAGGACAGGAGCACTTCTTTTGAATCGGGATCCTTCAGGTCCAAGATAATGGACTTCTTATGACGGGTAAGAAGGTCAGCAGAAGGCGATGCTCCTGAGGCGGATTCGCTGCGATCAACGCGGAGAACGGAAGCGCCGTAGTCTGCAAGTAGGAGACCGGCGAAGGGGCCTGAAAAAAAGCCGTAAGCATATCTATAACTGGCTGTATCAAGAGACTTGCATCTTTATTTGACGCCAACGGAGGTAGACAAACCAGGAGCTAGGCCGGCCAATTCTACGACACGAGTGCCCGCTAGAGGTCCAGCCGGAGATGCCATGGTGAAAGGAATGTAAATATTCAGCAATAGATAGAAGATACCAAACAGATTTCCTTATAACTATCAGGCGTGATATTATAAGTTATGCGCGGCCAATGGATTGTTCTTCACTGGCCGTTGCCAGTACCTCGCGGGGATATTCAGAAGAGTACGTGCCAACGTCTTATCCTCACCCCGTATACTCCTCCTCCACGAATAATGAAGACATTAGGGAGCTAAATACTGTAACAACATTCCCTTCCCTTGGACCTCGGACGATCTTCTAGAGCTTAACTTGGGGGGAGTTGATTAGCGGGGTCAAGCTGGACCGGAGCCGAGGTTCATATGCGGTGGTCTGTGCCTCGACAGCAAAGTAACTATTAACTAATTAACCACTCTGCAATATGATAATTATTGCAGCAGTGATTGTAGAGTATCTATACAGATCTGGCGACCTTATTCCACATAGTTAACTGATAATGCGAGTGAGGAGCTGTCGAGAATTATCAGCGCTATTTGATGTTTGGTTCCTGAATCCCGTGCTTTCGGTTCTTATTTAAGTATTTGCCGTCCCGGAGAAAAATAAATATGGAACTCGAAATAGTTATCCATTGATAACCATTGCACTAAGGCACTTATGGTATCATGTCTCGCCTCATGATCTCTCATCGTGGATATCTAATCAACTCCAGAACTGACACCTCGTACTAGAAACCCGAAGAATATCAGGCAAGGTATTGCTATTCATATGGATACTCGCACATAAGCCTAGCGGCAAGACATGAAACAAGCGGCTTCGCAATCAATCTGCAGCCATTAAAGAAACAAAACCATCATTCATACAAGAATGAGAGGGGAGAACACAGACAAGAGGTGCTCCGATCACCAGCTGTCCTCGTATCGGCCTTCCTGCTCTCCCTGGTCGTACGCGTTGTCCATGTTGTCGCCGAAACGTTCGACATCACCGACCTTCTCACCAACCCAGCCAGCGGCTTCCTCTGGGGCGTCCTCAACGTCGTCGACGGCGTTGTCAAAGCCGTCTTCGACACGGTACTTGGCGCGGTCGTAGCCATCCTCGATATCATCAGGGACCTGCTCGACCTCGCCGACCTGACACAACAAACAGTTAGACTGAAAAGCTCATATAACTCTATTGCTCAAGAGATGTCCGTACCTTCTCGCCCGTCCAGCGAGCAGCATCTTCGGGGAAGTCCTCAACGTTGTTTTCGATACGGTCCTTGTCCTCGTCCCAGTCATCGTCTAGTTGGTGAATAACCGTTAGTCATGCCCCACTAGCAGACCAACTAATCATCACAACACAATCGATCGAACGTGGGAGACTCACGGATCTTCTCGCCCTCATGCATCAGCAGGGCACCACCGACAGCACCAGCGGCGAGACCAGCAGCACCGTAGGCCATGGTGTGGTCCTTCTTGGGACGTTCCTCCTGGTACGACTCTCCGCGGTACCCCCCTCCATATGACTGCTCACGGTATTCACCACCGCCGTACGACTGTCCGCCGTATCCGCCACCGTATCCACCACCATATCCTCCTTGAGATCTAGGGAGCTCCCAGCTCCTCTCACCGGTCTGCTCGTTCACGAAGAAGTAGCGGCCATCGCGCTCATCCCAGCGAGCAACCCAAGGCGGATAGACCTGCGGAGGCGGCGGAGGGCCGTAGGAACTGTTACCGTAAGACTCCTGACCTCCGTAAGAAGCCTCACCACCTCCAGAGGAGCTATGGCCTCCTCCAAACTTGCTCTCGATAGCTCCCTCGATAAGCTCACCGATGAAACCCATATTGTAGAGAGCTAGTGTTTGGATCTGAAACGCAGCTAAACGGGAAGCGTAAAACTAATGAAGAGTTTTTGGTTATTGTATGTTTCTTTGTAAACGAGAAGAGCGTGGGTACAAAGCGAAAGAGGAGAAGACAGAGTGGAGGAGAAGTGAGGTCAAGGCCGGTTTTAAATAACAAGAAAGAAAACAGAACACAGCCGTTATCTACTCGAGCGTGCCGTTCAGGATGAAACGAGCCCACACCCCGCCATAGAGCAATTAACTTCCCCCCCCCTTTCACATCTAAACTAGTGAAGCGCTGGCCTTTTCGACACAGCCCCGCTGGCCCTATCACAAAACAAAGCCGAAGCACCCGTTCGGTGGTCCGTGGGAGAGAATGTTCAATCAGTTAATTAGCTGTCATAGCTATCCGGATAGTTAATTACTCCAGTTATGTATCTACTGTGCATAAGTCATGATTCGATCTCTCCTAGTCATTGATTGCTCCCTTCTCCTGCTCTCTATGGTACACAGCAATCAGAAACATAACCCTGCATATGCAAAGAATAGACAGTCAATCAAACCCACAAGCAGCAAAATCATGACGTGCGCAAACTCGCACATGGCACTGGAGAAAGATCGACAGGGATCGAACTGATTTGCCTACCTCACTAATAATACTACTCTAGAGTCCTAGACGAGATCAAGGCCAAATCGAATTCGATATGAGGGAATTTAGGTCCTCCAGCTCTATCAAATCTCCCCTATTCTGCTGATCGTTATAAGCACCATAATCATCCCGTATTAATATTCCCCGAGGGAATGAATGGTGTCATCTTCCATCTCCTTTCCCTCCCACGAGGCTTCTCGGATCGTCCCGCACTGTGACGTTTGGCGGTTGACCCCTTTTTTTATTTTTAAGGCCTTTTCTTAAACCACGAGGCGCAGTTCTTGGAAAAAGCTTGTTCGCGCGAGCTAAGCCACGGAGCGAGCCCTAGGTTACTAGCGATCTAGATTTAGTTGTAATCTCACATACAATAACTACTCCGTACTCCATGCTCGTATGTTACACTATTATCCATCGTTGTTTTTATTATTATTATTATTACCACCGAGGCAGTTAATCCTTCTCGTTTGGATCCCAGAACGGACGGCGCGAGAAAAGCGCTGTTGATTGTTGATCTTGGGCCGACCAAGAGCGAGAAGTTCGTCTTGGCATTATTCTGAAACGCGGGGCCCGATCGACATGGCTTCTCGTGTTCTTGGTCAATCCCTCTGAGCGCGTATCAGACCAGCCTCACTGATTTCTGTGTGGCTGATGTGCTGTGCCAATATGTGTATGCCAGAGGGGATTGTGACTACAATTACTTTTACCTATAGGGAGATAGATGTAGAGCCCGTGGGTGTGGACGAGGAGAGTCATATCTACGCATACTACGATTGAATCAACCAAAGCCATCTCGAACGTCAGAAAAGAGAATTCCATTTTTTTGCACAAGCGTCCCCGTCCTGTGGTCCGTCCACGCCATGGTAGCTAGCTAGGATAGGACAGGACTGGACTGTAAACCTCGTCGCTATCCCGTCCATAGCTATGCCGTCATCACCGAATTCCAAAAGCCATCCCCGCCGGCCGGAGTAATGCAAGGGTTTCTTCACACGCAAAGGGAAAAGAGAAAGCAGGAGCAAGATTCAAAGCACAATGACAGAGGAGAAAGGCACACGAGCACACGCACACAAAGCTATAGAATAAACCACAAAGCAATGAAATGGTCTCCATATGAGTCGCCTCCAGGCGGGAATCGAGTCCAGCATAACCCGCCTGGGCTCAAAAAGAGAAACGAGAAAAAGAAAAACTGTTCTTCTGTCTATGCCTGCAGAGCGTGGAAAGGAAGATCTCATCATTCGAGATGAGGGGGAGACTCCCGCTCCAGGATTCGAAAAGGAAAAAGGACGAAGCGAAATGAAGAATGCAAAGATAAGAATCAAATGGGCAATAATCTACACGGCGTCTTCATAAGACAACAATGGGATATAGTCTCGCGAAAAAAAGTAGTGAAACAAGGTCGTATGGTAATCACCGGTTGGTAAACCTCGAAGAGCGAGACACGAAAGCAATACCAAGGATCAAAGACAAACGCCGACCGCAGATGCAGGAGAAAAACCCCAGACAAGATGGCTACTGCCCGTTACCCTGAATCATTGCGCGGAAGTCGTCGTTGCTCTTCGTAGTCTTTTCACCGGATTTCGACTCGGCCGTACCTGATGCGGCCTGATCTGTTCCCTCGGGACGCTCGCCCCGTTGTGCGGATGGAAAACCGCCACGCTTGACGCCCAGTCCACCACGTCGTCCGCCCCGACCACCGGGCTGCGCAGGACGCTTGATAGGACCTGACGGCTGTGACATGACAGTCACCTTGTCCTTCTGCTTGCCAACCTGGATGCGGTCCGTCTTTCGCTCAGCTCCCTGCTTCAGCATCTCCGGCACACTGCCAATGTGAAGTTTTCTACCTGGCGCAATCTCTTTGCCCTCAAGCTCCAGCGAGGCGCGTCCCGCTGCATGCACATCTGCATACTCCACGATTGCGCCTTGATGGTCCGGCCGCAGCACGACTTTTATGAGTTTCCCATACGGCTCTGCTATGGAACGGATACGGGCATCGTTCACGGTGTCTGGAACGTTCATTAGGCCCAACGTGCGAGCTGCACGGTCGCCCGCTGTATGTTCCGCTTCGCCCGGGGACAATTCCATTGCGTTGCCGTTCGGCTCCACTGATGGAGACTTGGACTGGCTCACATGGGATACAATTGTAGTGGATACTCGTTTGACTCCGGTTGGAGTCGACAACTTCACCTGCAGTGGGCGCGAACGGAACTCTCGCTGATGCATTTCAAGGGCAGCATTTGCCTCCTCCTATTCAGAAGATAAGAATCAGTATGTGAAAGACGAGAATGCCGACAGACGGGGGAGGATGATCACGTTACCTTTGTCGCAAATACAACGTAGCCAAATCCTTTACTGCCACCGTCGACTTTTCTTGGAATGCGCGCTACCTCGACCTTGCCATATACAGAGAAGAGATCCTTCAGATCGTCCTCACTTGCACGCCAGTCCAAGTTCGATACATGGATCTCGCGTCCCTCGTGCATAGGTCCATGCCGATCCTGCTTCCGAGATGGATCGGAGATCTTGGCCACCAGTTTCAGATCCTTCTCAACTGTAGTACCGTCGAGTTCCGTGGCTCTATAGGAGTCACTCGGTGATTTGAATTGTAAGTAGCAGAATCGGCGGTGAGTGTTGTACTTGAGTGACGGAAATCGCACGTCCACAATCTCTCCGTACTGTAAGAAGCGTCAGCACAACAGGGCAGATCGCCATCAGAACACATTGCACTCACCTTCTGAAAGAGGTCGCGGATGTAGGCTTCGTCAGCTGCCGGAGGGAAGTTAGTGACGAACAGCGTGGCTCCGCTGCCCAGATGAACGGTGATGGTGTTCCCCTCAAGAGTCTTCTGATCACGTGTGAGGGCGACGAGCGCATCCTCCTTCGAGTCGAACTCGACCATGGCCGATGCCGATTCATTGCCCGCCAGCATTTTCAGGCTATTGAGCTTGCCACACTGTGTTTCGTCAGCAAGTAGATCATCACATACGGAGTCGCTTTACACTTACATCACGGAAGAATTGGCGGACTTTTACGTCAGTGACATCTTTGGGTAGATTCTCGACGAACACGGTTGCATTCTCACGATCTCTCTTCACGGGGGGAGGTGTGGCCTCTCGAGGCTTAGGAGCTTCTTCCGGACGGGCCTTTTTGGTGGGCAGGCCATTGACTTCAGCTTCCTCCTCTCGCTTTCGCTTGGCTACCGGGATGCCATCCTCCGCTGGCGAAGCCTGCTCTGCTTGAGCAGGTTGTTTGGCGGCAGCTTCCAGAGCTTCCTTTTCCCGTTTCTTCGTGATAGCCTTCATCGCCTTGCGGGTTTCCACAACAGCGAGTTGCAGTTCATCGGAATCTTCGTAATCTTCACAGTGGGCGACATATGCGGTCATGATCTTCTCCGGCCAATCGAGGTCGGTCCGCTTGATGGCCTGCTTCAAGACAGCCGTTGCGTAGCTGGGGTTGGGCGTCCTTCTGGCAGCATCCGCCGTGGCCTCACCCTGGACAAACTTGCTCCAGGAGATCAGTTCCCAGCCATAGTACGTGAGCCAAAACTCGTAGCTGCTTCCACGACGTGGAACAAGGCCCTTGAATGTCTCTCGTGCGCTGTCCCAGCTACCGCTTTCACTGAGGTACCGGATATAGATGCGCTCTAACCGGAAGAGGGGATCTCCCTGATAGGATTTCCCATATTTCTTCTCGCCTAGCTCTTGGACACTTTCGATGGCCGATCGGATACCCACCTCAGCCACATCCAGATCCTCATCGGTCGAATCTTGAAGGAAAGCCCGCCGCCGTAGATAACTGCACCATGTGGTATGCACCTTAAGGACCTCCTCCATGCCACCGGCATCGAGCAATCCCGTGCTGGTAGCCTTGTGCTTAATATCGGCAATTTTTGTGAACGACTGCCCCTCCCTCTCGGAGCTCAGAAGATACTGAGACCATAACGAGCCGCTCCACGGACAATGCCTGGTGGCCCGATCTAGCGTAGAGATCGCTGAGGCCGCAGTCTGTCCATGAATGGATTCGTCAATCAGAAAAGTGACATAGTCTTCCCAGAGGTTGACATCGGTAGGGAACCGGAGCACGGCTCGTTGATACACGGCGTTGACGAGGTCGAAGCTGAAATACCGTTTTCGACGGTTTCGGCTCACCTCCCATTCGATGTACTGCAAGAAGGTAGCCCATTCGAGGGTCTTGTCGCCAGAATCCGCCGCCCGCTGGAGCTTCATTTCCATTTCTTCGCGAGCTGCGTATTTTGTCTTCGGTTCGGACGCTCTTGCGACCATGTCAGCCATGACATCCTCATAGTTGGAGCTGCCGTAGTAGGTCGAAATGAAGGACGAGAAGAGCTGGAAGCTTTGGTCCCAGGTAGCATGCGGAGTCAGCAGACGGACATCAAACAGACCCCTCACCTGGGCAATCTTGTCCTGTGCGGGAGAGCGGGATAGATCCTGCAGCATCAGCTCCAGGAAACGGTCCCAAATAAGATGACTGTCGTTGATCCGGAAGCGGGTAGCTTCAGCACCTCTGTGCCACACTTCCACTACAGATTGCCAACTGAAGACTTCGCGGCCCACAAGTCGATCCTCTTCGCTCCAGGAGCTCTGGCTCGATTCGCCCGAGGCTGAGTTATATAGATAGAGCATCCATTCTCCGTAGATATGCCACAGCTTGGTGCTACCGTACTCTTCCTCAACCGATCTCTGGCATAATTCCATAACCGCAATACGCTCCTCGACCGTCTGTGCCAGCATGCTTTCATCTTGGATCCACTCCGCCCAGAGATCTTCACCCATAGCGAACAGCTTGTCCATTTCCTCACGGGCTGTTCTCAAGTCCTTGAGAAGATCGTACTTGCGAGGGTCCCCGTGGACATCGGGGTTAGACGGAGGATACACATGGTCGACAAACCCTTTATGCAGCAGCTGAATGAACTGCACGTGAGATTCATATGAATGAGGGTTCTCTTGAATATGAGCAAAGAGTTGAGTGGCCAATTGTTGAGCATCAGGAGGAAGGGAAGTGTCTGCGTAATCCCTCCGGGCAGACTCTCGAGAACCTTCCGACATGGGAAGCTCGAAAGTGCGGGAGGAGGTTGTCTGGTGCGAGACAGGGTTAACGTTAGGATACATGGTGGAGGGAGAGAGCTGGCTCTCGTAGGACTCGCTGCGAAGAATGGGGGCGTTGGAACGTTGAGGTTGATGATGCTGCATCGATGCTAGATCGGCCAATGTATCCATCCCAGGAGTCGAAGGCTGCCTTGCGGATGGCAGCTCACTTGCTGGCGGGGTCCCGTTTCCGCCGCCCATGTTGGGACCACTGGGGGGACTTGCTGTCGGGGGTGACGGCTCTGGCAGGCGACTGGGCGCAAAGACGTGCTGTGCAAGCGGAGAGGAGGTCATTCCATGGCCATGGCGAATGGAGCCTGAACGGCTTCTCTGTACGCCCTTACGCGACAGTCCTGCAGGCTGCGAAGAAGAAGAGGATACGGGAAGTGGTACGGTTGCCGGCGTAGACTGTCCGGACTGGACGGCCGACTCCTGCGGCGAGAGAAGCGAATTGATATCCATCTCTCTCCGTCACAGGCTGGTCTCCCGACGTGTAGAAGCGACGACGCAGACGGAGACCCTAGGTAGGATGACAGACACTACCGGTCAGCTTTCCAGGACAGATTGTGATGCGAAGAAGGAGGTTGAGCTAAAGGGAGTCCGCAAGACACCTCATCAACGAGTCCATTCCTGCCTCAGCCAACCCAACTCTTGTTCTTATTTTTTTTTGCACCGCAGCTCCTGTTGGCAGTAGGGCTGTTTTCTCTGCTCCCGCGGAGCACGATGGAAGGAAACGGCGGGCGCAGGAACCACGCAGGATCGGTGATCCTGGGTGCCAGACGGGCGCGAAGACGCGCGAGAGAAGGGTAGCAGATGAGGTTCTGAAGGTCGAAGGTGGACGAGAGACGACGAGGAGACAGGCGCAAGAGGCTGTTGAGAGCTTTTGCCGGCGTCGGTAGATTTGCGTCGGGGAACGGGCAACGATGCGGAGAGAGCGCCCTTGCGCGAGAAGCCAGCAGGCAGGATGCTCAGGGAGCAAACGAACGGCGTCCCGATAGGGCTGGGCAAGGATGGTGGGAGGGTTTGAAGGACGAGGAGAGTAGGAAAGATGAAATGTGAGGCCGGTGGATCGTCGAGGTGGAGATGACGGGGTCTTCTCTGGTACGGGACCAGAGCTCGTGATGAGAGCCGCGCACCGTCCAGTATGCGCCGTTGACGTGCCCGAGAGAGAGACAGAGCGAGACAGACAGGATGGTCGTCTGGACTGTGCGTTTTCTTCTGTTTTCTTCTTTTCGTTCCTTTTATTTTACGATTCTGTATTGCAGAGGTATTTGTTGGATGCTGTTCTGCTGTTCTGTTTTGGTTTTTCTGATTTCATGCCTTTTTTTTCTTGTTATGGCTTTTATTGGATTCCTGCTGGGCTATGCTGCTGCGGACTACTATTATTGACGCCTGCGCCCGAAGACAGATCGGGATTTCGGATGCAGTGGCCTCGAAGCTCTCGGGGGGGAAGACTAGAAGAACCTCTCGTCACGGTGCAGGCCCGGTTGGGAGAGGCTGTGACCAAGGAGCGCGCTGGCTGGGGGCCTATACGGAGCAGGCAGTTGATAGCTAAAGAGCACTGGTTGAATCCGATTAATTATGGTGGGTACTGGGTTAGTTTAGTTCGCTCAGTTATTTACTTACGTAGTGAGGTCAGAGGCCGAGAGCAACTGACAGCGAGCAGCTAGATACGGAGAGCGTTTGGCGACAAGAAGGCATGTAATTAATTGCTTAGAGCAGTTTAACTGAACGTAGTTAGTTGAATAGTTGGTTAGGTTAGTTTTAGCTGAAGTAAGCGGATGTACAGAGCCAGTTACCATGCTTACTGTAACTAACTAAATAATTAATACACCAGAGTAATTAAATGCTTCGCTCTGCCGTATTGTCATATGGTGCTGTGGTTAACTAACTAGTGTAGTACTGTATTACTTAGTAACATACGGTGCCCGAGATTATCCACTCGCGCCGTTCCCGTCTGGCCTCAAACCTCCGACACTTTTTCTGCGGTGCTCGAAATCGAGCATCTCCGGAGTTCCACCATCGCATTGTGCAGCCCCAGCATCACCATGGCTTCTCTGGGGGCTGTTCATCCCTACCGGCATCTGGCTCGCTCTGGTGAGTTCACGTTTTTCACTTTTTTCTGCCTCGATGGAAATCCTCCACAAGGAATTCATCCGTGGAATCGATTGACTGATATGATATAGCCCGGTCCGGTGCCCCCTTCGTCCCTCGTCGAACCCTGACCTACACTCCCGTCCGACGAGCACAGGAGGATGAAATCTCGACTCCGCCAAAAAATGCCGGTTCTGCGCCCCGTCAGTCCGCGTTGTCCTCCATCAAGAACTTCTTCTTCGGCGGGAAGAAGTCCGACGGATCCAAGGGCAAGATCACGCGCCGTCCCGTAGCTCCTCAGAAGAGAGAGGGTTCTCTGAGTTCCGATTCCATCTTCGCAGAGGACGAGGCCTCGCCCAAACTGGTCGCCTCCGGACGAACACCTACTCGTCGACAACCCGCTCAGCAGCCGGCAGAGGAGGAAGAAGCCGATGTGGAATTGGAGACACGAAACCGGTCATTCATGCAGGCTGTGCTCGATCCTCAACCCCAGGCACGTGTCCGGTGGGAGCGCAAAATGGTCGCCCGTACCATCCGCCGTCGGGGTCGTCTTACCAAGACCGAAGAGATCCTGCGGTCAGAGCGGGAGTCACTCTCCAAGTCGCACTGGTTCAAGACCTCCGTGAAGAAGTTGACTCCACTGGCCCGCCAGATTGCCGGAAAGAATATCGACGAAGCCATTTTACAGATGCGTTTTAGCAAAAAGAAGGCAGCCAAAGATGTCCTGGAACACCTAAAGCACGCCAAGAACGTTGCCGTTGTCAACGCTGGTATGGGACTGGGTGCTGTCCAGGCTGCAGATGGAGAGAAGCCCAAGCCCATCACTGTCACGCTCAAGTCTGGTGAACGCAAAGTCATCAAGGAACCGACCGACATCTACGTTTCCCAGGCGTGGGTCAACCGGGGTCCTTTCGGAGTAGAGTACGACCACCGAGCGAGAGGAAATATCAATCTGATGCGCCCGCCTCACACTGGTCTGTCAGTGGTCCTGAAGGAAGAAAAGACCAGAATTCGGGAGTGGAAGGATCGTGAGGCCAAGGCGGAGCGCCAGCGCAAGTCCCAACTGTGGACCCAGCTTCCAGATCGAAAGATCTCGGCACAGAATCAATACTACAGCTGGTAATCTCCTCTTTTTTTCCGCCTGAGCACGGCTTTTTTTTCACTTTTATGAAACGTCGTTGTGACGCTGTGCCTGGCTAAGCGATCTCTCCACATTCTCATATTCTCTATGTACGACCAGCATATTCTCTCGTGATTTCCTTAACGTCCTGATCGTTGAGTCCAGGGACGTCTTGCACACCGAGAATGTGGGTCAGATGTAGGATATACTATTGATACTCTCGACTTGTTGCATAGCTTACGTGGTTCGGCGTCTCCATGGAGATTCAGACCCGAGGACAGGAGTATTCTTAAAGATACGGATAGCTTGTTAGCTCCATCTATGTACAATATAAACCCACTATCAGATCAAGTACAGTGTGATTGAATCCTGTAGGTAGCAAGTAAGAAAGAAGTAAGAAAGGAAAAAGGACCTGGTTATATCTGCTGTCCAAGGACAAAGATGGACTACTTACTGTATAGACAAGCTGGGTTCATATCGGACAAATCGCATCACTGATTGTCTGCCTCAGGCCTCGACTTCTGGGCCTGTCTGAGCCTGTTTCACATATATTAAACAACCTGTCTCCCGCTCATAGCGCAAGTAATAATTAAGACCATAACCTGCCGTTGCGATTCCCAAGCCCTGCGACTCAGCCTCCGATGCAGTGTCCGAACGGGGAATCGATCGGCTGCATCCATGGGTTCGCGGCTGAAGGTCGGGCACCCTTTCGGGTTTAGCGCAGCAACAGTCGGGAACCTCATTGGGAAAGGTCAGATACGGGATCGTGGATGCTGATTGGCTGAGGCGCACAACGTCGTACTGCGCGATGACTCGAACAGCCGCTAGTTCGCTCCGCATGACTGTGAATATAGACTGTCTACTCCCCCGGAATCTTTGATAATCTCTAGTTGCCTAGATTTCTCATCGTCCACGCCTGAACCTGGCCCTGACGGCATTTTGGGTGGTCATTCACGTCTCTCTATTGTTCTTCAATTGACTTTTCCTTCGTCAATCTTAGATCGTATTAGAGACATTGGCGGTTTCGCCAGGTCGTCTTATCTCTGAGCCACCTCTTTCTGAAAAGAAGATCGAGTGCTAGTCTACAGGTTAAAGTGACCACTAGGAGTCTACAAATCGAGCCAATCTTAATCGCAATATCTTTCCCTCCGGTTTTTACAATAATTTCAACTACAACTTTTCGACAATGTCAGCCAGCCCGCGCCAGTGGCTGAACCCAATGGCCACCAAGGGAAGCGCCGCCAGTCACTATTTAGACATGGACACCGACTTCCAGTTCCTTGGGTGTGATATGGACAGTGAAATGGGTATGGCATCTTGTCTTCTGCCCAACAATCATCCGTCAGCTAATGTTCCATCAGTACCAAGTCTATACGATTTTGGCTCCACCTTCGGACCCCTCGAAGGCTTTGAGAGTCATCCGGAAAGCGGATCAGACTCTGTAAATGGGGGTCTGTCTTCATTCACGACACTTGGTGACTCCTTCGAGTCCAATTCCACGTCGCCTCAGTCTGGATCCGATTTCACGACTCCGTGTGACAACGCTTACTTGTCACCATACGAGGCGCCTCTCGATGCCGATGAACAGTCCTTTTTGCAATTGACGTCTACGATCCGACAGCTGGTGCATGCAAAAGCAGATGCGAGCGCAAACCATGCTTCCAGCAAAGTGAAGCGAAGAGATGCTGCCATCTCACTTCACCTTCAATTGTTGAAGGATTCTCCTGTTGAAGAGTCATGCTTCGTCTCTGATTCCTCTGTTTCCGGCTACTCTTTCGACCCCTGTTCGGAGTTCTTATCATGTGCCGACTCCCCACTATCAGGGGTAAATAGTTTCAGCATGGAGTCTTCAGCACGGGGTACGAACTCGCCGTCGACACCTTCATCTGTATGCGTTTCGAAACAGGAAAATCAGCGGACTGCTTCGAGGCGTACCAATGGGGCTGTCGAGCTGGTACTTGATTTGAATATGAACGAGACTGCGTCTGGGCCGAAAAAGCAGAAGCCCAGAACTCAAGCACAAAAGGAGAGCTACATAAATGCCCGTAGGAACGGCGCTTGCGAGAAGCACAGGAAACAGCACAAACGGGTATGTCAGAACTACATTATCCCTACACTACAGTGCTTCCGGGGTCCGTTCTACATTTGCTAACCCGCCTATAGTGTCATTGTTTCGACAGTGTGTCTACACCGGTGAGCGCCGTCAGGAAGTCAAGAGCACAGGACAGACCATCGCCATTAGCAGTAATACAGGATCGCAACAACAAGACGCTACAGCTCGTTCAAGCCACTTACGAAGCCCTCGAACAAGGCACCTCAACGGTGGCAGAGTCAGTCGATGCTCATCTTTCCCTTGCTGAGACGTATACGTGTCTCTTCCCTGGCTGCACGTTCACAAGCCATACTATTCCCTCGCTCGAGAGACACTACTCCCGGCATACCGTTGAGTCCTCGCCAAGCGTCTTGTCCACCAGCGACGCACAACCTGTTCGGTCCCGCGTGTTGCACACATCCCAATACGTCGAAAGCGCCGTCTGGGAAAGCCCAGTCACCGACGCGAACGCGGTATCAGCACCCGAGTCTGCGTCCGTTCATACGCAAGGCGGACTGCCACCAAGACATCTGGAAACCCATGTTATACCACGGTCGTCGACGACACCGGGCGTCCCCAGCTCGAGCCAGCAGCCCGACAACAGCTCGTCCTATGCCGGATTGGTATCGGACAGCAACAAGTCAGGCAGCCGAGGTGAGAGCGGACAATACACCGGTGGACTGGAACTGTGGCGCGATAGACACACCCAGCCACAAAGATCCGTACCGCTTGAAAGCCCAAGCGAGCAGAATGCCGCACAGGGCTCAGGCAAAACGTGCGGAGACTCCGCCCTTACCTGGTTGGCGCAGGCTTACGCAGGAATCGTCTACCGCGCATTTATTGCCTTTAGCTTTTCATGGTTTTCCAAAGCTGTTTTCGCGTGGTTGCAAAATTTCCGGACTATGTCGATGGTTATGTTGAGCAGTCGACAGCCTCACATACATGGCCATCTTGTTTGAGGAGAATACTAGCACGTGTCTATACACATTACCCATCGCGCCTTTTTCAGCCGAGGATGTGGAATAAAGTGGAACGCTCGCAGGAATACAGGAGTTTAGTGGAGTTGGGATGGACATGATCCCTGGTTCAGTTGGTTTTGAAATCGTTTGTGGTGGCCCGTTATGTCCTCGGAGGCTGATACAGCTCTTGATTCCATGCGGCGCCAGAATAAGTGTTCTTCTATGCATGTATCTCTATCAACAACACATCTTTCCGGAGAATTGCATATAAAATCTATATTAGTGTGAAATTATGCATCAAGCCCGCTCTAGATCCGCCGTAGCAATTGTAACTTGATATTGCGATAGACGCCAACCGCAGGCGGTGTACCACGTGGCTCCCTCCTGTCGCGTCCGGACGGAGGGAGATTGGGTCAGGAACAACAAAAAGCAAGAGAAGAGAAGAGACAGCATGAGGTCATCTCACCGTGTCTTGTAGATCTCATTTTCCACCTCGCTCGCGTGTTTTGTTTCTGACGCGAGAGTCCCTGTTTCATCCTTATTTCACGAGATGCTCCGCCCTGTGATACGCTAAGGACGAACAGATTATGATTCCGCTAACAATACGCCGCGCACGACCCCACGCCCGCTGGACGGACGATGGGCCCCGCTCGTCCTTTGAGGACGACGGCTCAGACGAAGAGGTGGATGGACATGTTGCCTATGAGGATTCGAGACGGTCGTGCAGAAGTATCTTTCGAATCACTATCGTCATGTAAGTACTGTACATACATACGAGTAACTTACATATCCTGAAAACTCGGCCGTGTTCGCGACCTCGTACCATCCCTTCAATGATGGATATAGCAGTGAACTAGATTGAATAGTGCAGCTGAACCGTACTATGCAGTCCCGCATTAATCTTCGCTACTGTCCTCGTCGCAGGACTCATGAGCATGGCTGAGTCGATGTCCTCTTCGTCGTATTTGAAATATAGTACCGTTCCGGGGTTCTTTCTCCAGGATGAGCCGGATACGGACCCGAATGCATTCGATTATGTACGTCGACTAGTTGTCTTTTGGTGAAAGTGCATGGATATTTTCTTTAATGTGAATCGGAACTGATTACTGTGGTGATATCAACCAGGTTGCTTCCAATTTTGGCTTGATCAATCGTACTTACGACACGGACGAGGAGTTCGATCCGCACGGTGACAAGCCCCAATGGGAGCGTTTTGAGAATAAAATTCGCTCCTTGGCCCGTGATGGTGGTAAGGGGGTCCATTATAAAGTCCTCTTCCTCGGACGACATGGTGAGGGATATCATAATGTCGCGGAGAGTTTCTATGGGACGGAGGCGTGGGATGTATGTTGTATCTCTTCTGCGAATTTCTTCTTCAGAATATTTCGAAATTCATGTGCTGACCTTTCCACTAGTGCTATTGGTCGCTCCAGGATGGAAATGAGACCTCGACGTGGGTAGATGCTCATCTCACGCAGAAGGGAATTGGACAGGCAGAGACGGCGCACCATGCTTGGGAGAAGCAGATCGAGAATAAAGTCCCAGCGCCGGAATCGTACTATGTTAGTCCGTTGAACCGCTGTTTGGCCACGGCAAGCATCACGTTCTCAGGACTCGAGCTGCCCAATATCGATACCTTTCAGCCTACTATCAAAGAGGTATGTAAATGGAATAGCTTGCGTTTATAGCATACAAATCCTGACATACCCTCTAGTTGCTCCGCGAAACAATGGGCCTTCACACCTGTGATCGCCGCTCTTCCAAATCTGCCATTACAGAAGAATACCCACATTACAAGTTCGAAGCCGGTTTCTCTGAAGAAGACGTGCTTTGGGACGCCAAAAGCCGCGAGTCGGATTCTGCTCGCTCAGCACGTCTCCGGAAACTGCTTGAAGATATCTTTACGACCGATGATAACGTATTTATCTCCCTGACCGCGCATTCTGGTGCCATCACAAGTATTCTAGAAGTGGTAGGACATCGGAAATTCCAACTCGCTACTGGTGCGATGATACCTGTTGTGGTGAAGGCAGAACGGATATCAGGGGAGCGCCCTGAAGAAAAGATCGAGCCACCCACGACCGCACCGAAGTGCGAAGTGGATCCTACTGGAGCTTCTACTGCTCGTGGGGTTGCTGTTTCATCAAAAGCATGAATTTGCTGCGAGTAATAGAGGTGGGTGATATAGATAATGCCATATATAGAGGAATGTTGTGATTTCTGTAATGTGACGCGAGTATTTCTCTTGCAGATAGCAAATTGTGCTGTTTTATAAGGATGCCTTCTTCAGAGACAGAGGAGTCTCTGTACTATGATAGCAAAATGCAAGACATCCCAGAGTAATGACCGCGATCTTTTCTAACATAGGACTCCCTGCAAGTGAGGGAATGACACGGCTGCCTACAAACGGGCAGAGGCAGATACCCAATCTGGAACATCGTCCCACCCCGCTTTGTTGACATAAAGTGACAGGGTCGCGTTCGCTCACTTGCCCTTCCAAAAAGATCACTTGTCAATACATTTCCTGCTCTCCTCTCCTTCCATCTTAATCTACACTTGAACCTCTCTCCCTCCATACAGTACCTCTGTAATCGTACCTACATCTAGCAGCCATGGGCCAATACTGGCTCATATGCTGTCTTGAAACGAGACAGAACTTGCCTACGACCTGGCTCAAACTGGGAGAAATTCTGTTCGATTGTTCGCCTGGGCATTTGACGGATCTGCTTGCCACACCTGTTCCACCAAAACAGTCGAGGTGAGTCAATGTCCGCTGATCACTGTATCAGAGTACTTATCAGCAAGTTAACGCGATGCTCCAGCCTGAGGTTCAGAACCGTGATGAATAATGCCTCACCATTTGCGAGGCTCCCTGCGGAAATCCATGATCTCATCTTCGCGAACCTCGATATCTTCGATGTGGTCAATCTTGGCCTCACCAATGGATACTTCTTCAACTTCGCTGAGAGGCACATCAACTCCACGTACGTACAGCTTCTGGGCCAGTGGGCCGGAAAGCGTCTCATGTGCATAGGAGACTATTTCGACGTCGGGGATGAGCCGCCTTGGTTTAATGACGAGGACAATAAGCTTCTCTACCCAAGGGGTGCGAAAGAGGCCAATTACGACCCCTCGTCGTATGGGATCATGAGCGAGCTAGTTACTCCCGTCGAGCTATTTTCAGAACTGGTCGAAAAAATGCGTAAGCATCCCAAGGGAATGAAAGCACCTCCTATTGCCAACAAGAAACTCTGGGAGGAGCACCTTCACAAGATCATATGTCCACCAATCAAAACCTTTTATCCGGAAGACCAGCCCTGGGTTCTGCGGAACTTGACTACTAAAGAGTTCGTTCACGCTGAAGCCGTTGCGATGAAGAAGGCGCATATCCATGGACCTGATATTGACTTCCGGGGATTCGGAGAATTGATTACATCTCGTACCTGCTGGTCTTCAGACCCATCTGTTTCGATGAAGAATATCAACAGCATTCATCGTGGAAAATGGGCTGGGCATCGATTTGATATCATCCCGCTCGAAAAACATGAAATGGATCTAAAGAAAGACACATGGAAGGACGTTAGTGAGAAGATTAAGAAGGAACTCGACAGGATCTGGTATGATGAATTCTCACTTGAATCGGTAGAGCAATTCGAGGCTATGTTGATGAGATGGGAGGATGTCAACCCGATTTGGAGAACCGAGACTACCCTGGAACGCAGGGAATACAGTTTAATGCCCTGAAGATTCTATGAATTCTATGGTTCGTCCATAGGGGACATTCCCGTTGTCTCAAACTATGTTCTCTTTCGATGCACTATGTCAGACCGGTGTTTGTGACGGGTGAAATGTTTCGTTTTAATAAGAATAAATTGAAGGATTTCCATGAAGCAATCAATCCCTAGTCAGAGAATTTCCATAAACTATTTAAATTTCATTTGAAAATTCCTCCAGCAGCCGAATTGTCTCATCCGCCTTCTCGAGTGGAATCCAATGGCCACAGTCAAGCTGTTCAGTACGGCTCTTGCGAAGATATTGCTCTGTTCTCGGTTTCTGGAACTGCGGCGGACAGGCACAATCATACGTTGCTGTTACCAGCAAAGATGGTATATCCAGGCTCTTACTCTCATCAGTCGTGAATTTAGATACGAACTCCTGGTTAATCCCGCGTGCTGCGGCCTTGTACCTGCGATCAATTGGGTTAATGTAATGTCTTGTGCAACCTTCAAGGAGTAACATACCAATTCAACGGCCCCGTATAACCCCCCTTCTGCAAAATCCGCGTATGCGTATCCACCTCCTCTTGACTCAACCATGGAGGCGGAGGTGTTACTTTTCCAGAAGTAATCCACTTCTTTGCAGCCCCCAGAGGCCCCATGTCTGTCTTCCAGACTTCCGGGACCGTGGGGTACACCAACGACGTGAACGATGCGAGGTTTGCACCGATTACGCTTGCAGCGGTGTCTTCGACGAAGAACTTCATGTACCCGTTTGCTGGGTATCCGAGGGCTTTTTCGGTAATGGCGTTGATTTGGTCGATGTCGAATGGTCCCGGTGGGATGTAACCGACTGCGAGGAAGACGAGTCCTGAGAATATCTCGCGGTGGGCTAGAGCAGTAGCGGAGAGAAGGCCAGAACCCCTTTTATCCAAGACGTTAAATTTCTGGATTGTGATATCTCGATTTTCGAATGGAGTGCGATGATAGCATTAGACGTACCAGTCATGTCCAACTCCAATTACCCGACTGAGCCCTTCAACCTGAACGATTTCCACGACGTGGTCTGCCATACGCTTTATAGCATATGATTCCACCTCTTCCGGCTTGTCGGAATCGCCATATCCAAGCAGATCAGGTGCGATAATACCGTACCCGTCCTCCTTCAATTTAGGCATGATACGACGCCAGTCGTAGCTGGAACTAGGGAACCCATGTAACAAAAGAAAGGTAGGCTTAGTCGCATCTGTAGCTGGGACACGGATGTAGGCATACGATGTCCCGTCTGATACGGTGGTCTTTTTGCTGATGTCTGAGAAGATTTGGAGGGCCATGGTAGGTGATAGAACCCGTAGATAAAAGGGGTTCGAGTTATACAGATGGTAATAACTTAGTTTCTTTGCTGGTCGTCATGTATTTCGTCTAAGTTGTCTACTTGATTACTTGGTGTCGATGGGCTTTTTATATGTTCGACCTACCCCTCCACAAAAGGACTTTAGGCCCCCAACTTGGGTAATGTACAGGGCTGCGATGACTCTCGTACCGAACGGATCCGCTGACAGCCAATCGTTATATTGAGCTAGTTGAGCTTATGCTGGTAAGAAATCTAGAACTCAATGGCTTCTGTCGTGTGAAAAGTACATCCTTGGCAATATCATTTGTATAGTGGATTGGTGAAGTCTAGTTACCATCTTTAATTCAGGACTAGGAATATAAAGTGCGAGTCCTTCCTTTCTCAGATAGATCTTTAGAAGGAGATTATTATTTTGATAAATCTGTTTGGACTGAGGACCAGCGTGCAAAGCTATAGACGCGTACTTATAC
>JAPVCB010000017.1:1276920-1294135 GCA_029606185.1 Paecilomyces formosus | reverse complement strand
AAAAAAAAAAAAAAAAAAAAAAAAAAAAAAAAAAAAAAAAAAGAAAAAACAGAACGATAGACAAGAGATGCAAAAAAGCCCACACCCGCGGGCAATCATCCAAAGGACGAGAGATGGTGGGTGTGCCGAAAACCCCCGCCTATGCTTTTGGCGGGCAGGGTTTTTCGTTCGAAATTCCAAGGAGCCTCTCCAAGGATCGAACAGGGGGCCTCTAGCTAGATGGAGGTGGACCAGCTTTGTACCACTACACCATCTGGACCCCCTGACTGGTAAGGAACCTTTGTTAGGGGGTTATATGTTGTGTTGGTTTGGTGGAAGGGGCAGGGGATGTGTCTTTGTTATCACGTGCCTTTGGTTGATGGCTTGGGAGGTATGTATTGAATAGCCAGGTTGTTGATATCATTGATCCAGGATCATGCAGAATTATTATCATCGATTGTTCATGCGAACTTGGAAAAGATGGGTTTACCCAGAGCTAGACGTCGTTGTGGTCTCGATATACACTCATGCACCCATGGATATCCGAATCATATCTATGCCCTAACCCAAGGACAGTGATTGTTGACTATAACGAATCCAGATCGGCGGCATTTGATTTGAAGAATGCAATTTTAGGAGCAACATCTTATCTAGTTACCGTCCAGTTGAAACAGCTCCATTCTTTCAGTCGCGTTATTTGCTAGATCTACCTAGGTATAGAACACCATGCACGCGTGGGTCTTGAAAAAGGAACCATTGGAGTATTCTGGCCAAGTCCGCTTATGCAGACATTGCTTTTTCTGTAGATCGACCAGACCTGGAGGTAGCTGATAGGTATGACTACCAACACTTATGTTATCTTACGGCCGCTTTCAGCTATAGTTCGCTGTCGTCTCAGGTACGATGACGAATAGGCAGCGGGGCGCATGAGAAGATTATTTCTGGTTAACTGTAGATAAAGAAGTATGCGTGAACGCTAAGTTGGGACTAAATAGCCATAGTTCGTAACTGTGTGACGGCAATACATCGAGGCCAAAGGACGACGGCGCTGTGACTGCGTGTCTGTAGCCATGGACAAAAATTGCAGTAACTGCAGTCCTCATTTATGTTGGATAGACTGTCTCGATAATATCATCACCAACTATTGGCCATCAACAGCGAGTCAGTTATCAATCAGTGCTGAGGTCAGTGCCACGAGGTTGAGCTTCTAAGATGGAGAGATCGCGGGGTCGAGCAGGGATGGCGGGCGCTGGCCCTATCGGAGAGAGAGGCTGCATCGCGACTTAAGTATTTCGTCTTCCTGCATCGCCCATCTCCATCTCCATCGTCATCGATCTCACGTCTCTCTTCTCGCTATTTTCCCCTCCAGCTTCCACCATCGCGATCGCAGCCCTCACTTTCCCCTGCCACTGGCTCACCACGGTTCACAGCGTTTCCGCCCAGCATTCCTGCCATCCGCTCCGCCCGCGACTCGACACTTGGCTCGTCCAGACCGACTAACGGCTGCTGGCGCCCCCGAGCGCTCCACACACGGGCTGTGGGGAGAGCTGGAGTGGTTGGTCTTCCCGCCGTCATCGTAAAGCCCCTCGGAAGTTGCACAGTCAGCAGCTTCAGAAACCTTGGGACCGAAGCCCAGAGAATCTATCACGTCACGTTGCCCGTCGTCGTCTGCCATGGCTGCCGCCTTCGACGACGAAGACCTCTCCATTCCTCTCCCCTCCTTCGGCCACGATCGTGATCGTGACTCTGACCGTGTACGAGCCAGCGGGGGAGTCCCCAACTCCATCTCCAACTCGTCCGCCATGGCAATGCCACCGCCTCCCCGACCTAATGCCCGGGTTGATCCCTCGGTGCAGTCGCCCGCTACCACCAGGGATATGCAGCGTCTAGACCAGTACCATACCGTCAAGGTCCTGGGCGAGGGATCGTTTGGCAAGGTCAAGCTGGCCATCCACCAGCCCAGCGGCCGCCAGGTCGCTCTGAAGATCATACCCCGGCGGAAACTGCTCTCAAGAGACATGGTTGGCCGTGTAGAGCGGGAGATCCAATACCTGCAATTGCTGCGACATCCACACATTATCAAACTGTGAGTATTGCTTCCGTGACCCTTCCGCAAATCCATGCGAGGAATTTTCCATAGTGTGATGGTCACTGACTCATCTTTGGGATGCAGATATACCGTTATCGCGACCAAAACCGATATCGTGATGGTCCTTGAGTATGCGGAGCGCGAGCTTTTCGACTACCTGGTAAAACGAGGGAGGTGCAATGACGATGAGGCTCGCAAGTTTTTCCAGCAGATCATCTGCGCTGTCGAGTATTGTCATAGGCACAAGATCGTCCATCGCGACCTCAAACCGGAGAACCTGCTCATCGATAGCGAGAAGAACGTCAAGATTGCGGATTTTGGACTCAGCAACATTATGACAGACGGGAATTTCCTCAAAACGAGTTGCGGTAGTCCCAATTACGCTGCGCCGGAGGTCATCTCCGGCAAGCTGTACGCGGGGCCTGAGGTGGACGTCTGGAGTTGCGGAGTAATTCTCTACGTGTTGCTTGTCGGTAGACTGCCATTCGATGATGACTATATTCCTGCGCTGTTCAAAAAGATCGCCGCAGGAAATTTCCATATGCCATCGTACATTTCGCCAGGAGCTGCCCGATTGATCAAGTCCATGCTACAAGTACATCCTGTCCATCGTATCACGATCCCTGAGATCCGCCAGGACCCGTGGTTTCTCATGAATTTGCCCAAATATCTGCAACCACCGCCTGAAGAGTTCATCAATACCGGAGTCGATCCAAAGAAAGCCATTGACCCGCGCAATATCGCACCGGGAAAGCCACCGGCAGTGCAGCAAAAGATCCACCGAACTGCCGTTGCTAAGCTCGAGAGAAGTATGGGATATGCAAAGGAAGATATAGAAGATGCACTGAAACGGCCGGAACCTAGTGCCGTCAAAGACGCCTTCTTTATCATTGCGGAGAATGAAATGATGCAAACAAATTGTGAGGACCTTCTTTCCTACAGTCAGCCATGATGGTTGCCAGAGCCTGCATGCATGCAACTGTCTTGCTAACTTGTCATAGCGCCCACCGATGATCAACTTGATGTTCCCTCTCCAGTGTCCTCGCCCCCACACCAAGAGAGACATGCCCAGTCTCCCCCTAGGACTGGGAAGCAGATGGCGGCAGTGTTCCGTACGAGAGACGCTATATCACCTTTGACCTCTCACGCCCCGTCAACGCCGCCATCAGCACAATCACAATCCCCACAGCAAGACGACGATGATGACGAGGACGGCTCTCCTCGTGTAAGCCATGTCAGGATTCTTCCGACGAGCTTGCCATATGTCCATGAACAAATCATGCAGCAGCGCGATCGTGACATGAGAGCACGGGGATCATTAGACGAAGGCCAGGGAAGCGGGCTTGATGAGCATTATGGATCTGCTGATACAGTTGTGGAACGCTCACCTGAGGAACAGGCGGCGAGTGCCAGATCGCTCAAGCCGCATGCCCGCAGCGTGGTGGATCTAGAGAAGCTACGCTTTGACCCCCCTGAAGGGTTTACTGCACCCACGCATACACCAAAGAAATCACGGAAGTGGCAGTTTGGCATTCGATCACGAAACCAGCCGTATGAGGCAATGCTTTGTCTATACAAGGCCATTGCTGCTCAGGGTGGAGTCTGGGAGATCCAGCCTGCCGAAGCAGGTCAGTATTTTGCACCTTCGTCTCTTCTAACTTGGGTAAGCTAACGATGCGGTACGTAGATGGCGTTGATGGCGATTTAGACAACATTCCTGTTGACAAGAGGCCTCTTCAACGCAAATATCCGGACTTGCCCTCGAATTACTATATTCCCAAGGATCCTTGGTTCATCCGCGCTCGGCTACTCAAGGAAGGTGTCCGAGCTCCTGGTCTGACAGGCAGTGCACATAGCAGCAGAAGCGACCTGGAGGAGTTCCGTCGGCGAGTGCATCTCATGGGCGGATCTCTTCCAGATGAGACATTGGCCGCCGTTCACGCCAACCTTGATAACGCCAGCGTCTCGGGCCCTGCTTCTGCCAGCCCCCAGCATCACTCGATGCGAATCACGCACGGCGTGTGGGTGTTCATCGATATCCAGCTCTACCAGCTCGAGGCGAACAACTACATGGTCGATTTCAAATGCGACGGATATCAGAATGTGATCCGAGCTGAAGGCGACACCGAGTGGCGTCCTACAAGCAAGCGGATCAAGAATAAGGAGAAGGAAGTGACGAGTCCTTATCCGTACCTTGACGTTGCTTCTGATCTTGTGGCACAGCTTGCCGTGGTGAGCTAGTTGTCTTGATTTCTCGCGTTGCATATCAGCTTTTTTGGTTCTATTTAGCGGCGTCATAGGCTCAGCGATGCATGGATTAAGGCGAATTTGGCGCCATGATGATTTGATGACTTACACTGTTGCATATTATTGTTAGTACTCTTTTAGTATACTTCTTCGATATTGTCCTCTTGAACCGGCCGTGGCGGCGCAGGTAATGTTGATTACATTTTGTGTTTTGATTCCACTATAAATTCAATACATATGATATAGATTTGGGATGTGAGCAGCAGCGCTCCGGGATTAGGTATACAGACGCTTCTCGTAAATAGTTTGAGCGTTAGTTTGATTGTCGACGCGAATGGCCGACAATCTCTATGCGGAGCCACGAGAAACGATCTGTCAGTTAATTACTTACAGTAATAACTTTTCATCCAGCGCTAGTTAGTCAACATACGCTAATCTTTATAAGGAAGCTCATATGTTTTTTTTGGAAGTCGAATACCCTCACTTTTTTTAATAACAAGTTCAGTCATTTTACTAATAAATGAAAAATGCAATAAAAACTCCTACTTTTGATATCAATAATAATGTAGTGTGGGTGATCTCTTGAGTGAAAGGTTACTCGGCAACCCAATTAGAATTAGCGAATTTTAGTGCTGGATGAAAAGTTATTACCTCCCACTGTATATTGACAGTCGCTTGTCACATCGAAGATATAATTCGAACGGCGTGGGTTGATAGAAGTCGCCGACTTTGCCCTACGACTCTAGGCAGTCGCATTTATTTATGTTCCACTGGTCTGATACTTAACGTAATTCTCTACCGACCGGATCACCCGAGCGAGCGGATCAGTGCTGTATTACATGGAAAATGGCCCCTTTTTGAGCATTAATATTTCAACAACGAAGTAATTTAAAGGTATTTTGAATAATCATGTTTAAAACATATTTCATTTAGAATATCGAGACTAAATTTCAAATTCTCAAACGTTGCCTTTTCGTAGATATTTAGGATGTAAAATAATTACCAAATTTACATTGGTAATTTATATTACATTGTCATGGGGAACCCGCGACATGATCACAGTTCGGAGTTACAGTTAAGTCCGTCTTCCAACAACACACCTTGGGTGCCGGCAGCATATATTTAGATCATACTCATATCATCATCAGTCAATTTACGACTACAGAATGCCAGACAATTTCTAGTCCTCTTCTCATACCATCCCGGCATAGCTACATTCTGTATGCTCTAGTTCGATCATTGCATCACATCACCTGATCAGTGCCTTTCCCATGTCAACATAAATAAAGAATTATTTTCAGGATCTGAAATCTAAATATATAGTTTTTTACTGTAATAGAAAGCTATATACTGAATATTATATATGTTAGGTATTTGGTTGTTGAGATATTTAGATTTAAAAATGAGGCATTTTGTATATAATACAGTACTGATCCGCTCGCTCGGGTGATCCGGTCGGTAGGGAATTACGTTAAAGTATGCGGTCGGGGTTAAGCCCGGCTATTCTGTACCCGCGGACGGACGAAATTCACGGACCAAATCGATACGCGATAAATAGATGACGAGCACTAACGTCTGCCTGCGACGATATCTCTATCTCACTCGATTTGATCTCCTTTACTTACAACCTTTCCACATGCATTGGGACTGACTAGACGTGAAATTATACTGTGCAAGATAGTGAACACAGGTCGAGCTTCGACAATTGAAGCCCCGGGCCAACATCTCGAAAGGCAGATCCACTCGATATTGGATAATACAAGCTCCAAGAATAATATACTCTCAATACTAAAATGGTGTCTCTTCAGAACGTCCGTTCCAACAATGCGTCCCTCAAGGAATTAGGCCCTGGCCTCGTTGCTGTCTTCGGTATGTGCTCCAATCAACCCCTCCTGATTCTCTTCCCCATTCCATTCCGCACCGCAACCTCTCAAACAAAAGATCAAAAAGAAAATAATGATATTAACGAATCCTCTCAGTTGGTGGAACCAGCGGAATCGGCGAGTCGACCGCTCGCGAATTTGTGCGCCACACGCTCTCTCCGCGCGTCTATCTCGTCGGCCGCAACGAGACGCAAGCGTCCAAAATCATTGAGGAACTCCGCTCTCTGAACCCTGACGGGAAGGTATCATTCATCAAGAGCGATGCGTCCTTGCTACGCAGCGTCGATGAGGCGTGTGAGGATATCAAGAAGAGAGAAGAGAAGGTGAATCTGCTGTTCATGAGCTGTGGATTCCTGTCGACCAAGGGGAGGGATGGTGAGTGCTTTTTCTTCGCTGTCTCTTTTCTCTGCTTGATATTCTTCTTGCGTATAGAAGATATATAGAACTAGGGGATTGTGTCTTTTGTTACATTTGGCTTTTCTTTGCTAATATGATATCCAGAAACGTCCGAAGGCCTCGACAAGCAATTCAACGTCCATTACTATTCCCGGATGCGATTCATGTACAACCTCCTCCCTCAACTTACCGCCGCATCATCCACATCTACCGCGAACAACCGTACTCTATCTCGTGTCGTCTCTGTCCTCGGCGCAGGCCAAGAAGGGGCCATAAACCTATCTGACCTCGCTCTGAAACACAACTACAGCATGCGGACGTGCGCTGCCCATGCCATCACCATGAACTCACTCATGACCCACGAACTCGCCTCTCAAAACCCAGGAACGAGCTTCATCCACACTTACCCTGGCATTGTCAAGACGGGAATCATGCGTGATCTCGGCCCACTGGCGCGGTTCGGAGCGGAGATATTTTCTGTCCTGGCCAAACCGTTTATGGTTCCACTAGAGGAGAGCGGGGAGAGGCATTTATATGCAGCCACCAGTCAAGCCTTTATCCCGAAGAATAGCGGGGATAAGTCTGCAGCTGCGGTGGGAAGTGACGGGGTGAAAGGAAGCGGGGGATATCTCTTGCATTGGAACGGGGACATTGTCGGGAAGCAGGATCTATTGAGAAAGTATCGCGAAGAAGGCGTCGGAAAGACCGTATGGCAGCATACGTTGGATGTGTTTCAGAAGGTCTGTGGTACAGAGGGTGGGAAGTATTAATACTAACTTTTTTCATGGTCTCATCTCAAACTATTCTGTAACAATACAATACGGCTATACCTACTTATTCCTGTTTGTCAATGATTATTCTATTTCCATATAGCCATTACCCAAAAGAGCGGATTCGAAATACCCAACTGCACTGTACTTTTACCCTTCAACTCGTGATACCATTAATAGACCATAATATAGTTAGATACTATAATTAACCAACCCCCAATCGAACCCTACCTATCCCGCTCGCTATTCCAGCCTATTATAAAACCCAACCACAACCGCCTGCTCCCTTGCCCGAGTCAAACTCACCTTGTCCCTGACCCGATGTGGTCCACATATGTATGGGACAGAAATAAAATGCATATATCATACGTAGGTACGCTCTTCCACCCTATCGGATCTCTCCAATATACATGGCACCACTCCCCAAACGAGGCTAAGTCAGTGACACTGCAGCCATCAGATCAGAATCCCTTCTCATCCGATGGCGGAATATGGGCGAGGGTCGGACGAATTAAATACTTAATTATTAATTACTTAATCTGAATGTGATTTTATTGTGTTTCAGCTTTTGGTTCTATTTTCTTTGGCAGAAACCTTGTAGACTCAGGTACTTTCAAGGTAGAACAATATAAGACGAGTATATAAAGCTATATCCAAGAACTTGTCTAATTCAGCTAAATGAAAGAATTGTTCAGAGTTGGTTCCATGAACAGTCATATATAAGATAGATAACATCCAAAACGAGCGTATTCGCATACATAACTCTCGTATCCCAAATAACATATGTACTGTACGTATATAAGGCTCATCCGAACGCCAGTAATAACCCCCGTTGGTTAGAAACAATAGAGTAGCAAGGCTTTGTATATAAGTCAATAATCCGACACCCTCAGACGCCCCTCGATGCCCTGGCTCCAATCCCACCGGTGCCGGGCACATCTCTTCTGTCGGATCAACCCCAGGATGAACTCGCCCTGGTCCCGATTGAATTTGAAGAAGAGCTCGACACAGACGCCCCGCGAGAAGACATCGTAGAGCGCGCCACAGAGGATGCAGCGGACGTGGCCGGGGAAGATGTCGTGGTCACGACTGCGCTTCTCGCGGAGGAAGCGGCAGTGGCCGCCGTCGGATTGCACGTTGCGCAGACGAACACGTTGAAACCGCGCCCGTCGCAGCGTGAGCAGATGGAGTCTCTGGTGAGAGGGTTATTGCGATGATTGATTGGTTCTTGGAAGGGGA
Organism: Paecilomyces formosus; assembly: GCA_029606185.1. Lineage (NCBI taxonomy): Eukaryota > Fungi > Ascomycota > Eurotiomycetes > Eurotiales > Thermoascaceae > Paecilomyces > Paecilomyces formosus. The sequence continues at coordinate 1,285,532 of JAPVCB010000017.1, read as the reverse complement.
GAGAGGGAATGGGAGAGAAGACAATACAGGGAAGGCCGAGTGAGTAGACAACGTCGAGATTTGCATAGCAATAATAACAAATGCAGACAGACGGGAAAGAAAACAAAATCCAGACTACTGTGGATTGTGCCAGTGCTGGACGAAAATAGGCAAGAGATTCAAACATACCTCGGCGCATTTCCTGCACACATACTGCATGTTACAACGGTCCTGCCCCTGATGCAGGACACATGCTTAGGGTCTAGCGACAGGGGCGCCACGCTCGCTCGAGACATCATTGCTCTATAACAAGAAACAGTCCAGAGTCGTGTCAACCCACGACCTGATGTGGGTTGAGTTATCGGAAAAGACGGATTCTTTATAATAGGGAGAATCGTTTCTGTAAAGTGATAAGGGAGGAATGTATAGTATAACCCAATGATGTTTTCAACACACCTGTAACAGGTAAAGACCAGTAAGCTTAGTAGAAGATTGAGTATTGTGGTTACCTTCTATTCTTCGTCTCTCAGGGCTACCCTCTTTATAGAAGATTCCACCCCCTCGCCTCGACCAGACAATACTCCAACCGACACTAGATGGTGGTAACCTGCAACGCAGTTCGGAAGACGCTGCAACGATGGGAAATTGAAATTAAGATTTTTTTCCCTCTCAGGTAAAGCTGCAGTGTCACTGAACACAGTTGGTATTCTGCAACCAGTATGAATAATCAATATGGTAGAAATCTCTGCAATATAGCATTGGTGATACTAAGGTTTTAGTTCTACCTGTCAGGGTTTCGACGGTGGAGTCATCAAAGATCAGCAGGACACAAGCATAGCATGAAAAAAAGTCTAAGTTCTCACGTTAGCAAGTAAGTTCGTCTTAATTCCCGTAATGTAGACTGCTGGCCATTTCTCAAGCGCAAAGAGAGAACTTGTCCAGACAACAGCTGAAATCAGGTTGTTGGCGTGGTGTATTCTTCTTTGTCTTTATACCGTACTGTACTCGCCAACAGGTTTCATGGCATGTCACTGGCTCTTGACAGAGACTATACTCTCAGGACTACATTGAACAAGACGGATGGAACAAGGGTACCATCGACATCGGAAGCCATGTCGGTATATCCTACGTTGGCTCGTCATTCCAAAGGCTCAGTCACCTGGTCATGAAAAGAAGCTTAAGTCGCAAATAGCTGAATCAGCCCTTGGCACTGGACAGAAGAAGAAAGCACCCACAACCTAAGGAGATGCATTTCGCAGATGTCAGACTCGACTAAAATTCACAGTTGTTGGGTTGTGCTCACACAGCGAGCGTCGAAGACCTCAGAGAGAGAAAAACGACGACATCCAATCGCAATGGATCTAACCGTCGTACAGGCAGCCGGCACTTGGGGGAATTGTCAGTATCATCCTCCTTCACCGCTTCATGCTCGGCTTAGTAGTCATCTTAGATCTTTCAGAGCGATTCGCTATTGTCGAATGACGACATGCCAACCTCGGAAGGCTTGCTGCGGCTAGCATAGCGCATCAAATGAATCCTATAATACGACTTACATGTACAGACCAGATTTAGCATATATGCACGTGTTGACTGGATACATGGATGGGCGGAACACGGAGTAACAGGATGCCATCGTATTCGTGGGCATGACAAGCCGGTCGTCCACGGTGCTGAAGCCGCGGATACCGTGAAATGCAACATTGACATCCACGGAATGAGTGTACTGAGAGAGCCAAGGGATGTTCGTCTCTAGGCATGACTTGAGGTAGACTACACTTGAGATCACAAGGACATGTACATATGTACGAACTGCAAGCGCTCCATGTCGATTGGTTAGGGTTGTAGCTGGCTGTTCGTCGCAATCATGTCGGTTGAGCGCTGGCGGCTACTGAGGGACAAGCATGAAAACTGCCCTGGAAGTTAGCACCATGATGTCGATAATCAGGGTGATATCCACGTAGGGCCAACACGGCGCAAGGATGTCGGGTAAATAGAGGAAGAGAGCTTGGGTCCATGATTATGACTATCTTTGGAATAGGGGAGGACATCAACTTGCATGTCCTTTCTGTCATATTCTCTATTCGCCTGTAATCATTTGAAAGTTGATCACAGGTTCTAGATCCTCACTTCGAATTGCACTCACTTGGCCGCATAACGTAGAGGGAAGATTTACATCAGAGGCCATCTCCTATTAGCGAGCGCTTCTGATTATCCATATCCTGAAAATAAACCAAACCAAACACTAGAGACCACTTTCAAAGTTTAATTAGGTGTGATAGAATGCTTATGCTTACTACAATCCATGATACCAGCCAGCCTTTGGAGAATATCAGAGACAGTTGCACAAAAGATTCCAACACCTCTGCTGAAATTTCTACAATCACCACGCAGTTCTAGATCAATGACGGAATAGTCCAGAAGAGAGTGGTTGTTTCGTATCATATGAACTGCGCTCGGATCCTCTCCACAGCTTTGTCACCGACCTGGGAAATTTGATGAGATGGAATAAAAAAGAAGCGTTGACAGGGGTTGGCAGGGGTTGACAACCTGAACCCCCGCATAAGACGAGCCATGAGCAAAGCACTAAGGGTAGGTAGGGCTTCGGCATGGCCGCGGTTACCGATAGAATTAAGAATATCAATATCGTGACCCTGTATACTAATACAATGATTTGTTGTCGTGTCAGACTCGGAATTGCCAAATCGAGAAGTAAATGAAGATCATGTAGCTATCATGGGCCCGGACGAACCCTCCGTTGCATTTCTGCCCTTCTTGAACGCGATCCTAGGAGAAGAAGACCTCTCTTGCTGATCTCGAGATTAAAGAATTAACAACTTCCCAATCCGCGTTATTTCCCCGATAGGCTCGGATATGTCAAGCACATAGAAATGACGAGATGTGTCAATGTTACTTTGATTTGGAGTCTTCTGCCTCATCACGCATCGTCTTTGCAACATCGGTGATTTCCTCCAATGATTTCCTCCAACCACTGGTCCTGCTTTGACTCGTGGCACAGAGGACAGCAATGACGACCAAGTGTGGGCTGCATATATACTCCTTTCATCTCAGCTAACGACTTAATTATCTCTGGAGACCGGGGGTAACGTGGCTTTGCCGGAATTTCCGTCACTGATCGTGGAGTTCCAACACAGAACGCATGATGAATACAAGTCTGACCATATTTCTATGCGAAATCTTCCAATCAGAGAGTGTGTTTGATACAGAGAGCTTGTGGGATGATTCTTGCTGACCAAGAATCACACACTAGTAAGCGCATCTTGCTACCGACTAACAACAGACCTCTATGAAATTAACACGTCTTGATTTAAATGAGCATTCTTAACAGATAACACACTTCAGCCCCGTGTCTACCTCCCATACTACGTTGGCGCGGAGTCCTCCACGGTGTATAGGGTACTCGCCCGATTTCCGAACTAACAACCCTGGCATGCTCAACCCGCCTTCACGGAGTACCCGGAACCTTAGCGGGAGAAGGATTATACCTGTACTACAATGCTGATGCTAGAGATATGGTGGTTCTGAAATGAACAAAAGAAAAGTTGAATTGGTTCGTTGCTGGATATTCAGAGATAAAGCCCCACAGAAGCCATATCGGAAACTTGCCCCCGCTGACTGCATGGAAGGAACATTGGCCTCTAGACGCAAGATTTCTTCAGCGTGCAGTAGCGCCAGCACACCCTTCCGTGGGAGTAAGTTGCCAGTCAGAAGGGAGGCATGAACAGGTGGAGACGCGGGGACTCCGAAATGACGACTGAGGGATTGTAATAGTAGGAAAAGAAAGAAAAGAAAAGATCGAGCTGCAGCAAGAAACTTAATGTGAAGCTGTGCTGGACAGCCACCGTGGGTAGCGATATCTACGATATCCACCGTATTCCCCAGCACACGTACTAAAAGATAGCCTTCCCCTGAGCCAAACGCCTTTGAATCCAGTCACATAGTCCCTGAAACGCCAGTCATTGTGATTCATCTTCATATGGTCGCAGGATCCATACTCATTGAATTGTATCGAAATGAGTCCTCCTTAATTAGTGAAGAAATCTGGAGGTAGCGACGCCAGACCCGCAACGGTGAGAATACTACCGACAACAACGCCGCCGAAGGCGACAGCTGCATCTCTAGCCAGCTTGCTGCGACGGGACGGAGCATGCGTCAGCTTTGCACGCTTTCGAAGAGGTCCGTTATCAGACACGGTGTTTGCAGCAGACTGTTCCTCAGGAGCAGCTGGGATCTTGGTGAGTTCTGGGGGAGAACTGTCAAGTCCGCTGACAGGTAGCTGTGGCTGAGCATCTGGAAGCGAGGCCACGTCGCCGAAGACACTTTCGAGTTGATCATCCCTAATCGACTCGTCACAATGAGGTAGCTCAGAGAATTGATCGAAGTAGGACGGCACAGAAACGACTGAGTCCAGTTCCATTTCAGCCGCCTTTCGCTTCAGCGAGGCTCTTGGCTCCGATGGCTTGCAATCATGAACAATATCGGCAATTGACACGCGGGTGGTTGTAGTAGATTCTCCAGCACGTCTCTCACTAGTATTTTCAGAACCGAACGTCGTCTTTTCATTGCTGGAAACATTACCACACTGTGGAAAGAAGGGCAGGTTCATAAAGGATGGAAGGACTGGCTTTCCAATACTGTTGTTGTAACTACGCAATTCTTTCCACTGCTGTTCGTGCATGTCTTGTTCAGCACGATGATCCACAATAGTAGATGGCCCTGGGAGGACTACGGGGCCCATAGCACCAACGTTCTCAGCGGAAGATCGCGCATTGTCGAACATGAAGGGCCCATCAGAGTACCCATAAGAACTAGGGCCTTTCACAAAAACACCATTTGGAAATCTGCAGTGTCGCTGCTGTGGTATGTAGTCTGCATCCGACGGGCCAGCCCATTCATTGATACACGGTCCGGTAGAGAGAGTGGTGGCGTAGGCCGCAGGAGGGGGAGTGTACGACTTGTTGGCGGCATGAGTGTGGCCGCTGGCGAAGCCTTCTTCGAACGACCCACCGCTGGAACAAGATGCGTCGGCATCTTCGTCGTCTTCGAGCTCGTCTGACATTTGAGATTCAGAATCTTCTTGGCTGCTGCTGATCTCATCGCCTTCCCACTCCTCGTTATCCGAGAATACACAGGGACTAAAGGCAGCCGGTGGGGTCATCGTAGGTGTCACAGGAGCCTGGTCCTCGTCAAAAGTGACAGGAAGTTTCTCTGCGCCTTCGTCTCTGTCTGATTCGTAGGCCTCGGGCTTGGGCTGAGATTCCTTCGGGATCGAGGACTCCGCATCCTCTCGTTTGCAGTCGACAGCATCTTTACTGAGAGGAGACGTAGCCGGAGTAGACTGATCTTTAGGATGGGCAGAGTCTGCCTCGGAATCGTCGTCCGAGTCGGGAACGGTGAAGGTTGTCACTTGTTTATAGCCAGTATCATGCACTACTTCGACAAGCTCATCGTCGTCGGGCACGGAGAAACTGTTGGTAAACGGCTTGGAGGGGAGCTTTTCGGGAGGCTCGCTAGCCTCCTTGATACTATTGTGTGTCAGTGTAAAGGTTGCCAGACTGAAAACCGATGGATGCGTACTTATTGTCGAACCACGCGCACTCGCACCGCACCCTGAGGGGAGCAAAGGTTTCTGAGAACCAGCAAGTTAGCATTGTATGTAGAGATGATATGGTCTGATCAAGTAGCATGCATACCAGAACCCCGAGTAACCTCATTTCCAAAGGTAAGGATATCACCACTGTGTACGGAGACATCCCTACCAGTAGTGATCTTCTTGCCATTAAGAGACGTCCCGTGCATGGAACCATTATCTCGAACGTAAACAATCTTTCACGAAGGGTCAGCATGCATATATTCTCCTTGAAATTAAAATAGACTGGTATGAAGCTAACCTCTTTCTCCAAACGGATCCCGAGGCGGGCATGGTCCCTCGACATCACCCGCGATTCGAACCAGGCATTGTTATGGGCAGGGACGAGGTTTTTGGAAAGACATTTGGAGGACCGTCCAATGCTGATGCTATCTTCGTCCGAGGCAAAGGTAAGGGAGCGAAAGGGGAGGGTGTCTGGCGAATAGACAGGATGGAGGGTCACGACCGCTGCTGAGCGTCAGTATACGATACATAGATAACCCGTCCTTATCAGTTGCGGGGAAGACCTACCGTGTCGTCGACCAGACATGATGACAGCGGGTTAACCAGCACGATTCTGAACAGTATCCTTTCTATCGACATTCGAAGCCTAATACGTGAAGTCAGAACGATGGGAGTTGAGGACGAGCTGGTTGGAAAGCAGTGGTTATCAGTGAGTACAACACAGCTTACATACCTCGTTGTGCAGTAAAACAGCCCCACACGATCTATTCAGGTCTGTGTCTCGAGGCAGAGCTCCGAACGATACGGAACTCACAGCCAGAGATCGAAAGGCCTGAGATGTGATGGAGCAGATGGATGGAATAGATGGTGAATGAGTACACGAGAGGAGGAGGGGAGGGGAGCGGATCGGAGCCCCGATGAGGTGAAGCTGAGGTTGGGCGCAGCCGGGCGGAGAGAGTGCAACGCAGGCAGAAGGACGAGTCACCTGCCTCTGGAGCTGTGAATTAGCTCGCGTAGCCTTGGAAAGCGCAATAGGCTGCCAGTATTGTTGAATCTTACTTGGTACTTAGCTAGTATTAGCAGTATTTGTAGTAGTAGTGATGGTAGTGATAACACTAATTATCCCACGTTCACGTAGGAGATCGAAGAGCAAGTAAAGCATCCAGTCTGCACGAGAAGCGGACGGAGCCGTGGAAAGGCCTCGAGGCGGTTGAGTCACAATACACGTAGGGCGTCCAGCAAGTGATCGATCCTCGTAATGTAATGAATGAGGTGTCCAGGGCCGTTGGAGATCGAGGCATGAGACTGTCGTCACCAGAAGCGGCCCACGGATGCCTGCGATACAATCGACTGATAGGCAGATTCACCCCGCCCCTTTTGAGCCCAGAAGAAGCGATGGAAAGCTTCATCCGTGATTGGTGCCAACGGACGGACAGCGATGGCAGAGCGAGAACATCACTGCCGTGTATGTACGAGTAATGTTTCGAATCGTGTCACAGATCGATCTCATGTCACCATACTGTCTACGAGTGCGTTGTCCATGAGATATTTACTGCTCTGGATGTTTTTGAACAGCGAGATGACCTCAGATATTACCTGCCCAGTATCGAGTTGCAATCATATCTATCTATCTAGTGTAAGTATACATGAGCGAGAGGGGCATCTCCAGATGACCTCGCGCCCCAGTCACTGCACGCTGATAGGCGGACCTTGCGCCCGCTAGCTTAGGGGCCCCGTTAGTTAAACAGATCAGATGACGCCGCCGATAAGCGCCCGTAGAAAAGCACGCAGATTGACTCCCTACCAGACCAAAGAGAAACGCTACTGACAATAAGATGCAACAGGCTCAGATGAATAACACTCCAACACTCTCACATTCGATATAGTACAGCTCTCTACGGACTCCGGCTAACTGGACACACGGCCAATGACCCGGCTTGACAATTCCCAGGCCCCTCCTCTTGTTCGCAAAGCAGACAACCCAAGCAAAAAGAGGCCAACAGAATCAAACCCCATATTAAAATACAATCACAGGAAATGACACAGATCAGACCCAGAAGAATTAAGGCCCGGGAGGAAGGCGGATCCACCCGGCACATGTAACCCAGGTCGCCCGGCGCAAGAGATCACAGGAAGATAGATACGAAGAGATGCGGCAAGTCGGCTGAGAACGAACACAATTTCCAGAGGGCACCGTATTTACTACCTTCTCCCCACCAGCTCATCGATCGGATCAAATATCAGGTTTACATGCCAGGGGCGCCACCGAAGCCGGCACCCATGCTCTGGAGACGAGCTGCCAGCTGGGGGTACTTCTCCTGGACCTCGAGCTGCGTCCGCGTCGCCTCTGCGTACGAGATGGCGTTGACGACTTCGGCCTCCGTACGGGCCAATTCAGCCGCTCTTTCGAAGTACTTGAGGGCCTGCGAGACCTTACCCTGCTGCAGAAGCAGCTGGGCCATGGTACCGACGGCAATGTCACATTCGGGGTCGACTGCGGGTCGTCAGTGATCAGGTCCACTTGCTTAGTATTATCCAAGTGAAAGAACTTACTGATGAGAGCCTTCTGGCACAGGTTCTCCGCCTCCTCGAAGTTTTGCTTCCACTGGAACACAGCGAGAGCCTTGTTGATAAGGGGCAGGACGTTGATGGCCATCGGCTTGCTATTCTTCTCCATGTCCATGGCCTTGTCGAACTTCTCGATAGCCTCGGAGAACTTCTGCTGGTCAAGCAGCAGTTCGCCAAAGTAGTTGTAGACATCAGGGACGTCCTCGAAGTTCTTCTCGGACCGACGGAAGGTTGCCATGGCAGAGGCCACGGAGCCCAGCTTGTACTGTGTCACACCCAACTGGATGTGTGAATAGATGAAGCTGCGGTCCAAGTCGATTGACTTCTGGTAATCCTTGGCGGCTTCAGCGTACTCTCCGAGAATAAAGTGAAGCTGAGCACGGTGGTAGTAAATGTCAGGATCGTCCTTGTTGTGAGTGATTGCAAGCTCAAAGTCGTCCTGGGCAGCATCCTT